>KV428189.1:0-51337 GCA_001632355.1 Sistotremastrum suecicum HHB10207 ss-3
AAGCGAGCCGAAATC
This sequence comes from Sistotremastrum suecicum HHB10207 ss-3, assembly GCA_001632355.1. Taxonomy (NCBI): domain Eukaryota; kingdom Fungi; phylum Basidiomycota; class Agaricomycetes; order Sistotremastrales; family Sistotremastraceae; genus Sistotremastrum; species Sistotremastrum suecicum. The sequence goes on from KV428189.1 coordinate 16, forward strand.
CGGCCCAGAGCCATGAAAATCACGGAGTTAACGGCATTAATAATATATTTGGTAACTGAAGTTCAAAGTCCGCTCGGCAATTGCTCCGAACCTTCCGAAACCTGCCGAAATCTGACCAACTGAAATTTTCAAAAATGCTCGGAATCGCAAGAACGGCGTCGGAAACATCGAGTCATAATGGGGATTACTATTTTGGGTACTACTCCCTCATTTTCGAAGATATTAGAAAACCGAAACCAGGAAGTGGTAGGTAATCATTGTTACTATAGAATGTTGGATGCACAATTACATATTTGTGTTTGAGGGTGGAGGAGTATCCGAAAAGGTTGAGCGTGACGGTTTGCTTACCTAAGACCCTGTCGGTACCTTATGAGACGTACCTTACCATCGTAGATTTCATGTCAGTGAGAATGGACCCTTTTGGGATATTTTCTAAACCCTGATTGTTATCGAGGGGCACCCTCCTCCATGAGTGGAATCGGAATTGAAATGGGCACCAATACTACTGGGACAGTTCTCGGAGGGCTTTACCGGTAACATGAATAACATTGATGGACGACGACATCTCGCTGCATCGGTGAGTGCTATTGTATTATTTCCGCAATGCCGAATGCGACTTGTATGCCACAGAAACAAGACTAACAGACATACAGATCGCGAAGCTTGGACTCTTCATGCAGCTTCATGCATTTCCGTGACGCTTCTGGAACCTATCTCCGAACTGACTTCCTGGCTTTCGCTGATGCTAGCACATGCTCTGACAGAGTCATGAATTCTGAAATAACCTAGGGCAGTCGGTGCAAAGGCGAAGCAGAAGACCATAAAGTCGTTATTGCTGCCAAGCAGGGTCATGGAAGTTTTTTTCTCCATTCGGACGATCAATGGCCTGACAAATAGATGTGGCTGAATGCTGACGTAAGCGGACAAGAATATCGTAGGCGGCTGATGTCCATGCAGATCATGTTCGTGAAGGTGGCGAGACCTATCGAGAAAGTGATGAGAAAACTGGGGTACCGCAGCACCGGAATTGCTGCGTACGAGAATCACGCCGTCCCCTCTGACAAAAAGCATCTCCATGTTGCGTTTGGCAACCTATCATCCGAATGAGCACCCTGAAAGTATTTATCGCGATTTTTGCAGACGCACTTTGACCGTACTGGGCACATCGCTCGGTCCATCCAAGGGCTCGACTATCATGATTGTCTCCTCCACATCGCTCAGTATTAGATTCATATGACCGTCATAGGCCTATTTCTGAATCAGTCACACATTATCAATCAGCGTTCTGAAACGCGGAGAACGTACGTGCAACACGCCGGTGAGCTGACGATCTCCCCTCAACTTGACAAACACGCGTTCGTTCAATGATAATCGGACCAGATCAAAGGGCTCTTGGATACCTTGCGACACGCCGTCCATAGTCTACAAACTCGACGTAGGCTGCTGGTCGACTTGGACGACCCGGCACAATACTGACCGGAGTCTGAATTCTCCCACCCGAAACGACCGCGACCCTGCCTACCAACATCTGTCTCCATTATCGCTCTTAGCGAACGATCATCGACGACAGCGACCACGATGAAGAAGAAGGTGACCGCAGCGTCCCCGACCCAGTCCGCGACCGGCTCAAGCGTTTCCGACGACGAAGAAGACCTCGATGATACTCGTAATGGTCTCAACCTATCTATACTCTCTTCCACATCTATATTCCACCCTCGCTCTCCTGGTCGTTGGTCTCACCAGGAGCGACTGCCCCCAGAGATCCTAATCCATATTCTCCGCCAGCTTCACAATCCCCGCGATCTATTCTCTTCCTTACTCGTATCACATGCCTGGTGCGAGTGCGCTGTCGAACTGCTCTGGCATCGTCCAAACTTCGCTAAAGTTACCAACCTTTTCAAAATGGTCCAAATCATCTCTAAGGAGGACCAGACCTTCACATATGCGAGGTTCATAAGAAGATTGAACTTCGCCATGTTGGGGTCTGAGCTCTCCGATCCGCTATTCACTAGGCTGTCGGCTTGTCAACGATTAGAGCGGTTGACACTTGTCAATTGTGTCGCTCTGTCGGATGAAGCCCTTTGTCGAGTTCTCCCCTACTGTCCCGAACTCGTTGCACTCGACCTCACCGGCGTATCAGAGACAACCGATATCTCCATTGTCGCGCTCGCACGATCAGCTCACAAGCTCCAGGGAATTAATTTAGGCGGCTGCAAGAAAGTGACAGATGTTGGAGTCAGCGCACTCGCGAAGAACTGTCCGCTACTCCGAAGGATCAAATTGAGTGGCATCGATGCTATAACTGATCAATCAGTTTCCCTACTCGTCAAATCTTGCCCTCTACTGCTTGAAATCGACCTAAATAACTGTCCACTCATAACCGACCTGGCCACAAGAGATCTTTGGGAGCACTCGGTGCATATGAGAGAGTTGAGACTCTCGCACTGCATAGAGCTGACCGAAAACGCTTTCCCCGCACCCCCGAACGCACTCGAGGCTTCCATAGCGGAAGCATTCCCTCCTTCTATCCCTATCCCTGCTCGCAATCCCAATCAATCCCTAACCATCCTACCTCCTCTCCGTCCATCGCGGCAGTTCGAACATTTGAGGATGTTGGACCTCACTGCATGCGCTAACGTCACCGATAATGCCATTGAGGGCATTGTCACCAGTGCTCCGAAGATTCGCAATTTGGTCCTCGCAAAATGTACAGCTTTGACCGACGCAGCAGTGGAGAGTATATGCAAGCTCGGCAAACATTTACATTGGTTACACATGGGTCATGCCATTGCGTACGTCATCCGATCACATCCTCTCTAGCTTGCAAGTTGACTTTAGTATCCATTCAGTATCACAGACCGTGCTGTTCGGACACTCGCTTTCCACTGTTCCCGTCTCCGTTACATTGATCTCGCATGCTGCAGTTTGCTCACCGATCTCTCCGTCTTCGAGCTCGCCCATCTTCAGAAATTACGCCGCGTAGGATTGGTCCGCGTCTCAAATCTTACGGATGAGGGTGTCGTTGCCCTCGCTACCCGTGCCAACACACTCGAAAGGATTCATCTGAGTTACTGCGAGAACATTACTGTCCAGGCGGTCTATTACCTATTGTCGAGACTGAATAAGTTGACACATTTGAGCTTGACGGGGATTCCTTCATTTAGAAGGGAAGAGTTGCAGAAGTTCTGCAGGCCGCCACCAAGAGTATGTTCCCATTTCTCTCCTCCTTCGAACTGACTAATCTTTCGACGTAGGAATTCAACACTGCACAGCGGGCTGCTTTCTGCGTGTACTCTGGACCTGGTGTCAATGCCCTTCGCAAGTATCTTGAAACAATCATGGCGAATATGCGGGAAGAGGTGCATGTAGCTCATGAGAATCCCGATTCGTCGGATGAGGATGAGAATGGGGACGACGGGGACGATACAGGCATCATAGAGTTGGGCGATGACGGTGATGCTGAAGATGGTGAGAGCGACATTCCTTTGTACCCTGGTCCCGGTCCCGGGAGACGTTCGAGAGCCCTTCGGAACGGAAATGTGACCATGCAGAGACACGGACCTGGAAGAAGGAATGGAACTCGAGCGGTACTCCCGCATACAGACAGAATATTAATCCCCGGACCTTCGAACGTGAATTCGAATTCGAATTCTGCAGCTTCCGCATCTGGATCTGGGACCAGTTCGGCCTCAGGGTCAGGAAGTAATCTCGTGGATGGAGCGAACGTTGATCGCAGAGGAGCGGCAAGTCCGACGATGAGCGTTGGATCTGATGGCGGGGCTACTGTGATTTCGATTGGGACTGTCCGAGGCCGTTCTCAACATCCTCAGCCACAACTGCGACCTCCACCCCCACAGCAATCTCGACAGCAATTCATCAATGGAAACGTGTTGGAAGGATGGACTGGAGCGTTCAATCCTCCTGCTCAATACACTCTTGACTCATCTCCAAATACTCGATCGACGAACGCGAATAACCATCCACCTGGTCCAGTTGCGCTCGCTCGGCAGAGAATGCTAGAACTCCAGTTCGGGTCGGCCAGTGTTGGTGCATCACCCGCATCGCCGTCTTCAGTACCTCCGCCTGCGCCTCCTGTACCGACAGGTTCGAATGCGATCACGACCGATCCACCCTGGGCTCCCGACCTCGCTCTCTCAGCACAAATACTTCCTCCGAGCCTACTTGCCCAGTTCAAACAACCGACTATGCCAATCGAGGAACCGGTCTATACACGGGGAAGGCCAGGCAATGCATCTGCTGCAGCCGCAGGAGCTGTATATGCCCAGCCCTCGTCTTCCACCTCCAACGCCAACGCCAGCCACGCAAACGCCAATCCGAGCAATGTGTCCCCTGCACGATCACGAAGAAGTCTGCGGACGACATTGAGTGATGCTAGCGCGTTGCTGTTCGGACGTAACACTTCAGGCTCAACATCAGGGTCGGGGAATAACAGTCCTGGAGGCATTAACGGTGCCGCCGCCGCAGCTGCGAATGCTTTACAGAGGTCTTCGCCCACACCGTCGACGGGATCCGGCTCAGGCCCAGTGAACGGCACCAGGAACGGCAGATCCTGATCACTTTACTATCCTCTTCACACACATTGCCATTCACATGCTCTCTCTATCACCCCTTGCGCCATCTTCTCTTCCCCTCTTGAAGGCTTGTTGAAGCCGTCCGCATAAAGCTGCCCGTTCAGCCACAGGGAGTTTTGCTCATCCAGCCCTTGATTTTTGCATTGTTGATAGTGTCCATAGCCATTGCTCTTCCATGCATGTGTTCATTACTTAGCATCAGTCCTTCATTCTTATTATTTTCAGCTTGTCAATCCGAACGTTCAGTCACAGGAATAAGATTATGTCTGTCGAATAAAAACAAATGTGCAACAGGCCAAAACTTAGATCTTGTACGGCGCGCAATTCGTAACGTCCTGGGTGACTTGATCTTCAACACAACTTCCTCCCTTGATACACTCAGCGAGGAGGAATCCAGCGCGTTCGCCTTCGAAATAAGCGCCGTGTAAGAAACCTATGCACAGCAATTAGTCAATACGTATTGTATTCTGTCATCGAGATGTGACGTACCAAAGTATTTGAGCGACATGGCCTCTCCTGAGAACCACAATCTCCCAACGTTGGCTCTTAAATTCTGATGATGCTGACTGAAGAAAGACGGCGGCCAATTCGAATAAGACCCTCTGAATAGAGGATTCGCATTCCATCGAGGAAACATGAAGTCTAAGGGCTCGGGGATCTTGACATGCGGGAACATGGTTTGGAGGACACCTAGGACTTCGGCTTTGACTTGAGAGTCGGGGAGGGATTCGATACGGATTGAGTAATCGCCCTGAGCGCAAAATTAGGTTTCGTTTCGTGGAGAGGGGGTGGATGGGGACGGTGACTTACGGTGGTGGTGACGAAGACGACTCCTGAGCCGGGAAGGAAGTCCACGTGATCGAGAGTTTGCCAGACAGGATAACGACCCCGTTCTTCGTCTGCATACAGCCCCATCTGTAAAAATATTTAATATTTATACTTGTGACACTCCTCCAAGTTTCATACCTGTGTATCAAACCAGAAGTCATGATCGAATTGGAAGAATATCTTGGTATATGTAGCCTGTTTCTCAATTAGAAATGCATAGAGTGCCTGACTGCGCAACTTACCATGACGATGGATTGGATTGCTTCCTGCTTCCAGTCGGGTAACGGAGGCGAGAAACCAACGTCGTCATTCTGCAGCACTCCAACTGAGAAAGTGGTGATAGCGTAGTCGGCGAGTAAGAAGCGTCCATCTTTGAGCGTTACGTTGACTCCACTATTACTGTAGGTGATATTTGTGACCGTCGAGTTGAACATGACCTGATTTGGTTTGAGGAATGTTGCGGCTTCAGCCTGGATAAAGGTCTTGAATCCACGCTGATCGATGGCCATCAAGTTGTCTCCTCCAAAGCCACCGACATCAGGGTCGTACGTGAAGTTATTACCCTAATGAGAGTTAGATAGAGAACCCCAGAGAGCGTATATCACGACGCACCCAAGAAGAGGCAATCCAGGAAGATTGTTCGGGAGTTTGAGCATACTCCCAATCAAACTGATAATATTCAGAAGCTCTCGCTTGCGGGGTCTGTGGTTTCCAGCCTGTCAGCGCGTATCCCACGCGTCCCGTCGCGTCCACAAGCTTCTTGTCCACCCTCGTACCTATGCGAGACCTAAATTTGTTGCTTTATGGGAAGGATGTGGAACCGGCGCGTACCTGCTCCGACGGTGAGAGTTGTGTAAGCGTCTTCGGACTCGAAGAACAGGTCGGTGTAGTCGTTGGCCCCAGTCATATCATAAGTCGCTGTTCTTGGTGCTCAGTATATGACTACGAGCAGATAGAGTAGAGGAACGCACTGATATTATCCCAGTCATTGTTCTGAACCTTGACATTATGTTTCTTCACCAATCCCCAAATCGGATTCGCAAGCCCATCCCCAGTCTGCGTCCCCTGAACCCAATTGCACCCCAACTCAACAGTGACTTCCTTCCCTTTAGCACCAAATTTCGCATCTTGAGCACGTCCTCCGAGCTCTGACCGCGCCTCGACGATGATGAAACTCGTTATGCCTTTTTGAGCCAGAGATCTCGCGGCTATAACGCCCGTTACGCCGCCTCCCAAGATAAGGACCGTAGCATTTTTCGGGTGGGACGCAAGATCCACTGGTGTCGCTGCGACGTTGACGAGAGAGGTAGCTAGGGCGAGCAGAGCACCAGTAAGCTTGAGGAAGGACATGGGCGTACTGGAGCCGGCTGAGGGCTGATAGGATATATATGCGGCCCTCCATGTGGCGGGTTCTTATCTCAGGGCGGAAGGAGATGGTTGGATGTGCCTGTCGAACAAGCATGAGAGAAATCTGATGAGAGAGGATATATCGTGTCACCTGCCGCGTTTCGCTTTACCGCCGTTCAGTCGCTCCGTCCTGAAAGTGGATATGAACTGTCTAAACTTACAAGACGCTCTTCATCGTGACGCTGGTCCTTGACGCTCGACTTCATGTGCCCCACTGCAAGTTAAGGCAACAGTTATCGCTTTCTAGTGAACATTTGATGCGGCGGATGATCGCGACGGCAAGCAAGTTCGCTTCCGATCCCGTACTCGTCCCTGCCGTTCCGCACCATCGTCGCGTCGCTAGTTGTTCAAGACCGTCGGCGAGACGTGACATGGCGAACTTCTGGTTGATGGTCCGTCATTTCGCCGTTCTTCGGAAGGCCAGGAACGACATTAACGCTCGACAGGCAGAAAGCAGAACCAGACTCTAGAATCGTCAAAGGAAAAGACGTCAAGTTCAGCGTCGATGACTTTGAAGCCTGTGGAGAGACTGCGTGGGAAGGGGTGCGGAATTTCGAGGCGAGAAATATTATGAGAGATAGGATGAAAATCGGTGACAAGGTCTTGTTCTATCACTCGAATACGAAAGTGCCTGGTATGTGATCTGGTAGCCCAGACGTTCGGGCGTTTATTTAATTTTCTGACTCTAGGTGTGGCTGGACTGGCTGAGATTTCCAAAGAAGCTTATGCCGACTGTACGCCCTAATGAACTGTTCACGGCACTTCGTCCATTCACCCTTGATTATCAGACACAGCATGGGACGAGTGAGTCTCCGTCCTGCGTCTGTCGGTCTCAACGTTGACGCTCGTAATGCTTCAACGGATCGCATCCCTACTATGATGCTGTAAGTTCTTGAAGCCAAACAACCTGTCAGGGCCGATTGCTCAAACATCGACTTCTCCAGAAAACAGATCAGGCCAACCCGAAATGGTTCATGGTCTCTGTTCGCTTTCAAAAGCGGCTCCCCCACTTGGTCCCACTTCATCTCCTCAAATTCATCAAAGACCAGAAGAAATTGCCGGACGTGCTACAGTACCTTGACGATGACGCCCGTGCTGCTATTTCAGAAATGCAACTCTTGAACAGAGGTCGTTTAAGCGTTCAGAGCGTTACTGAAGGTGCATATAATGCGGTTGCGATCTTGGGTGAAAAGGGAGGTTGGGAGTCGATCATTGATGAGAAAGGGAAACTGGTCAAGGTACGAAGCAACATTCGTTTACCGTGTTGATGTTGGCTCACAGGTCTACAAGGCTCCCAAGGCAAAAGATGCTCACTCAAATGACGAAAGCCAAAAGCCTGCCACAAAATCTGCGAATAGTCGGAAACGAAAGAAGCTCACTGAAACTGAAGAAGAGCCTGAGGTGGCCACGAAATCCACCCGAAGATCACAGAGACGGAAGAAAGAAGACTAGTAGCTTGATATACGTCACTCCGAGCACTAGCCACTTCGGTCAAATGTATGTAATGTCAGGTTGAACATTGACCTTGGCCGTCACCTTTCTGTACCCGACTCTTTGATCTGCATTTTGTTCATTCTTGTACATTTTTATATGGTATCCTGCAGCATTCGTGCCATCGAACCTAATTCGAGGATACGTCTGAACATTCGTATATATATATGTAACATTTAATGGGCCATGTGAATGATTTCCTCAGCTCGTCTTCGTCTATAGCAGACGAACTTCACGAAGTTGGTGCGCGGAATGCCGGTTTCGGCAAGCTTGTAGGCTTCTCGGCTCATCGATCGCGTTTTGCTTTCGACTCGGCGATATGGATTGCAAAGCCTCAGCATCGTGGCCTGAATCCTGCCACTCTTTGTCTCTAACCACGTCCACAACGCCATGCCACGCGCGAACGCCAGATCCAACCGTACCTCCACCAATTCAATGCCACCACCACCCGCAAGGCGTGGTGCGTCTGGGGGTTTTGGGTCTGCATTGAACATGGCTGGGAGGCAGAATCAAGGATATTCACATGAGGGATTTCGTTGGCATTTATTACAAATGGTCATCTCGACGGGTATCACGATCGACAGCGTCGTTGGACCACATTTCCGTGCTCTCATGAGTTTTAGCCCTTATCCGATCGAGTTTCCCGAGAAGGAGGAATTGGAAAATGATCTTGAGGTTATGTACGATCTTGCTCGGAAGAGACTGAAAAATATGTTATCGGTATGGAACCACTCTGATTTTTTCGTGTGTTGGAAGTGATTGGTGTTTGTAGAATGAGAATGTTGCTATGCACGTTGGCCTCGGTGCCCGAGCCGCTCGACAGCTCCCTACACTCCTCGAAGTCAATTTGCACTGGTGCCCAGCAGGTACTAGCACACTGAAGCGCGCACTGCTGGATTTCGTCGGGTCCGTATCGTCATCACATTTTCAGCGAGGCATTCAACTCAATTTCGTCTAGGGTTCCACTTCAGCATCCTAGTGAAAGGCTTGCTCCAAAACTTATCAAAGTGATGAAAGATTGGAATATCGAAGAAAAGGTATAGCCTTTCTTTCTCTAGTGGCAGGAAGATGAGCGTTTTATATAGTGGCTTGCAACCATTGGAGACAATACTACGACTGAAGGCGAAGGAGTCACCGATTTCCTCCCCGAACTCCTTCCCTCAAACCGAGGACAATCTGCGCGCGTTAGAGATATCGCGGATATCTTGAACCTCGCCGCTCAGGTAATATTCATCCCATTCATCACACGCCATGTAATCTCATCAAAAGTTTAGGCGTTCCTCAGGCCTTTTGAACTCTCAACGGACCACGATTCAAGAAAAGTCAGAACGAAACTGGTGAATAAGAGGACTGGTGAGGTGTCGAAGAAGCGGAAGCGGGAGATGAAGGATGACGAGAGTTTGAAAGAAGAGGTCGAGGTGAAAAAGATGAAAGAAGGTAGTCCGACGATGCAAGACGACAGTTTCAGCATCAAAGCCGATGAGGATTCCTCGTCATATGACGCGACGATCAAGACTGAACAGGGCAAATTGGAACAGGTCAAAAAGGAGGAAGTCGAAATGGACATGGGCGCGCCTTCCTCGTCCTCCTCTTCTTCGGTCCCTGTGCTAGGAGACGAGTGGGAAGAGGTTCCACTCACCTACGACGAAGAACTCGAGGTCGTATTCCGCGAAGAAGGACTGATTGACGAGACACTCGAAAACCCGTTTCGCATTATTGCGCGATATATATCTCTGGAGGACGAGCTCAAGTTGACTGACGATGACTGTGGAGCGAGAGTAGATCTCGGGGAGAAGGCTCTTCAGGACTTGATAGAAGAAGTCGAAACTATCAATGAGCAGACTATCCGAGAGCTTGGGAAGTTGTCGAGTGATCAGAAACAGCCTGGAACGTTCATGCTCCTGAAGGTTCGTTTTCACATCCGTGAGCTTTGCTGTGACTTCTGATCGTCTGCGGGAACTAGATCAAGGGCCTCGCTGCTGATCTGCAAAGACGTCTCGATAAGGACGAAGATGACGATTATATCGCCCAATGTTGCAGTAGTAAGAACAAAGCAGACGGGGTAACAACGCTGCTCGAAGCTGTGCGAACCAAGTGGATCACCCATCTGCATGCGATTGCACGTTACGTTGAACTGAAGCGAGCGGTTATTCGACTTACAACTGGGGCCAATTATGCCACTCTCGGGCTCGAAAAATTCGTCTTGAAACCTGCTGAATGGTCGCTTGCCGAAGAACTCATACCCGTCTATCATGTGCGTTCCTTTGTTGCCCTCTGACCTTGATACCATCCTAATCACGGTCTGAAACGAACAGGCGTTCAAAGACTGCTTCGTCAGCTTAGCAAAGGGAGATGCTCCGCTCGTTCACCAGACTATTCCCATCATCAGAACTCTAAGGGAAAGATTGGCTGCCATCGTCAATAACGACGCAGCCTCTCAGATCATTCGACATGGCGCCTCGAACGTCATCAAAGTTCTAGAAAAATTCTATCCGGAAACTGGTGGATCGGATATGTACACCATTGCCATGAGTATGTCGGGAGAAGATGCATCCGACTATTCTTCTGACATGCCACAACAGTTCTTCATCCCCGATTTAAGCTTGAGTGGTTCAGGGCCAAAGGTTGCGATCAGGAGTGGATTGATCAAGCTGTCGGGACCGTCAGGGGCATTTGGGAGAAATACTACTTGCCCAATGTGGTTGCTCCAGAGAGCGATTCGGTAGGCACTACTTGACTCACGGAAACGATCTCCGTTGATCATTTCTTAAGCACGCGATGGACATCGAAGCATACGAACAACCTTCTCCCAGGGTAGATCCTCTGACTCAATATTTGTCCGAACCAACTTTCAAGACCAGCGACCCTCTTGCATATTGGAAAACTCAAGAGGAGGCGCGCTTAGTCGAGCCCCAACTCATCAAGATGGCAAAAGACTATCTTTCAGCTCCAGGTACGTACTCGATCGGCGATCGCAGGATACTCTAAACTGACCTGACCCTGACTTGATTATAGCAACAATTGTCAATGTTAACCATGTATTCTCGCTAGCTAAGGAATATCATCCCGAACATGACGATTTTCCCGATGCATACAAACGAAAGATGACTCTGCTTGACTCGTGGCTCGAGCTGGGTCTTGTGACGGAGCAGGAATCTACAGAGAGATGGAAGAGGGAGAGAAGAGAGCGGGGGCCTGAGTACTATGCTGCTATCGCGGAGCGAGTTAGTCGGCAGGCTCAAATTGATGAGCTTTTGGCTAGAAGGGGGTGGTACTAGGACAGGAACTTAGTGCCGATTCTCTTTGATCTGCTGGTACAAGGAGTGCGATCTTACTTCGCATATATCGCCGGTCAGCGGAAGCAAATCATTAGCTTTTTCTGTTTCTCTCTTGCTGCGGCGTCGATGGGTCTTCGCTAAAGTGTCGCACATTGAGTATTATTCCTTGTATTTATTTACAAACCACTGTGATCTTGGGATTATGATGAACCAACAGGCATATGTACTATGTAGCAGTGTTTGCCGCGTACAACGACTACGGTATGTTGCGTAATACTACTCGTCCGGTTTCGCAATTCCTTAGCCTCCAAGCTGGCAAGGTCATCTCATCTATTGCTTTCGACTCGTCGTTATCCATTGCAGAGTCTCAGCATCGTGGGCTGGCCTGAATCCAGCCACACCTTGTCTTCAACCATCACTACGTCCTTAACACCATGCCACCCGCGAATCCCAGCTCTAGTTACACCTCCACTGACAACAGATCAATGCTACCACCACTTGCAAGACATAGTGTGTGTATAGATGAGGATATTGAAACTAGCGATGCAATCACCATGATTTCACCCGGGGGACGGAAGCTCTACTCGCACGAGGGATTTCGTTGGTCTTTGCTTAGGACGGCGATCTCTTCAGCTCAACCACTCGACAGCGTCTGTGGACCTCTACTCCATAATCTCGTAAAGCGCTGTCCTTGGCCGGTGGAAATTCCAAAGAAAGAGGAAATGCAACATGATATTGATTTTTTGTACGATCTTGCGCGGAAGAGATTGAAAAAGATGTTGAAGGTACGTTGTTATTACTCTGAGTACCTCATGTGTGAATAATTTCATCGATGTTTGCAGAACGAGACTGTTGCCATGCACGTCGGCCTCGATGCAAGAACCGCTCGACACCTCCCCAGATTCCTTGAAGTTAACCTATACTGGTGCCCAGCAGGCACTAGTACCCTGAAGCACGCTCCTTTGGATTTCATATGGTATGTGTCGTCGCAATTTCTCTCGACGAGGTAATCGGCTCAGTCTCTTCCAGGGTTCCACTCCACCAACCCGACGAAAAGCTTGTCCCAAAACTGACCAAAGTGATGAAAGACTGGAAGATTGAAGAAAAGGTATGATCTTTTGGTTCGGTGGCAGGAATATGAAATTTTTATACAGTGGCTAGCGACCGTTGGGGACAACATCACGGCTGAACGCGAAGTAGTCACCGATTTACAGCCCGCTCTTCTGCCGGCGACTCGAGGACACTCCGCACGCGTTCGTTGTCTCGCGGATGTTCTAAACCTTGCTGCTCAGGTAAGGTTTATTCTACATCCACCATGTGATCTCACCAAAATTCTAGGCATTCCTCAGGCCTTTTGAACTGTCGACAAATAACGAGTCAAGAAAGGTCAGAACAAAACTCGTGAATAAGAAGACCGGTGAGGTGTTGAAGAAGCGGAAGCGGGAGATGAAGGACGACGAGAGTATCAAAGAGGAGGTGGAGGTGAAAAGAATGAAAGAAGGCACTCCTCCAATGCAAGACAACAGTTCCAGCATCGAAACCGATAAGGATCCGTTGGCCACTGGCTCAACAGCGAAGACCGCGCAGGTAAAACTGGAGCAGGTCAAATCGGAGCATGTTCAGACGGAAGAAGTCAAAATGGTCATCGGCGCATCATCCTCATCCTCCTCTTCCGCCTCAGAAGCAGACTGGGAAGAGGTCCCTCTCCGCTACTACGAAGAACTCGAGCTTGTATTCCGCGAAGAAGGAGTGATCGACGACACATTCGAAAACCCCACTGGCATCATCTGGCAATACATAGATCTTGAAGAGGAGATCAAGTTGACCGACGACGACTTTGAAGCGAGAGCGGAGCTCGGAGAGAAGGCTCTTCAGGACTTGATAGAAGAAGTTGAAGGGATCAATGATCGGACTATTCGGGAGCTTGGTCAGTTGTCGAGTGACCAGAAGGAGCTTGGAACATTCATGCTCCTGAAGGTTCTTTTTGGCCTCCCTCCCTTTTTCTTGAGTCCTGAGCTCATGCGTGATCTAGATGAAGGGCCTCCCTTTTGTTCTGAAGATGGAAGAAGAGATACGTAACGAAGATAACAAACGGAACAAAGATGACACATACATTGCTGAATGTTGCAGCAGTAAGAACAAAGCAGACGGGGTGACCGCGCTACTCGAAGCTGTGCAAACTATGTGGATCACCCACCTGCATGCGATTGCACGTTATGTCGAACTTAAGGACGCGGTCATTCGACTGACCACTGCTTCAAATTACGCCGACCTTGGGCTCGATAAATTCATCTTGAGAGAACCTGAATGGTCACTTGCAGAAGAAATCATGCCTGCCTACCAAGTGCGTCCTGTCACCTTGACTGTTTTCATCCTCATCAGAAATCAACAGGCTTTCAAAGATTGCTTCGTCAGTTTGGCAAAGGGAGATGCTCCGCTTGTCCATCAGACTATCCCGATCATCAGAACTCTCAGAGAGAGATTGGGTGCCATCGTCAACGACAACACAGCATCTCGGATCATCCGACATGGAGCCTCAAACGTCATCAAAGTGCTGGAAAAGTTTTATCCTGACAATGGTGGCTCGGATATGTACACCATTGCCATGAGTATGTCAGGTGAAGATGCATTGGACTGTTCTTCTGACATGCCACAACAGTTCTTCATCCTCGATTTAAGCTTGAGTGGTTCAGAGCCAAAGGTTACGATCAGGAGTGGATCGATAAAGCTGTCGGGACCGTCAGGGGCATCTGGGAGAAATACTACCTGCCCAATGTGGCTCCTCAAGAGAGCGATTCGGTATGTGCCCAGTTAATCAATTCAACGATGTCCGTTGATCAACTCTTCAGGATTCGATGGATATCGAAGCATACGAACAACCTTCTCCCACGGTAGATCCATTGACTCAGTATCTATCAGAACCGACTATCAAGACGAGCGCTCCTCTTGCATACTGGAAAGCGCTAGAGGAAGCCCGCTTGGCCGAGCCGCAGCTGATCAGGATGGCGAAAGACTATCTTTCAGCACCAGGTACGTACTCCCGGAGCGCACGATGCTCCTAAGCTGACCCCCGTGACCCGACCTGCTCATAGCAACGATCGTCAAGGTCGATGACGCATTTTCGCTGGCTGGTGGATCTCATTCCGAACATGAGACTTGTCCCCAACCATATCGGCGAAAATTGACTCTGCTTCATTCATGGCTTGAGCTCGGTCTCGTAACGCAGCAGGAATCAGTGGAGAGATGGGAGAGCGAGAAGAAGGAGAGAGAAGTTGCGATCAGTGCTGTAGCTCACATCAGACACAGATTGCGATGATCCTTGTCGTTCGTTTTGGAACTTGTAGTATTGTAAAGGGGCGTATACACAACTGTGCTTTAGGAGCTGGGACTCTTGTTGTGTACTTGCTTGGAAGTCTATACACACTATATCGCTTCGTAGTACTGGTATGCCAGCCAATGACTCGCAGGCCCACTGATAATGCCGCCTGAACCCACATCCGCTTCAGGACCCCGATATCCGCACGTTTTTCCGGTCGAAAATCGCGGACCGTATCCGCAAATTGGATGTGGGTTCCCAAATCTGGCCGAAATATCCGCAAATCGGATGCGACATCCGAAAAATCGAAAAAATCGGAAAAATCGCCAAATATTCCATTTCGCCTTTGAAGCGCCTATACAGGCTTGTTGGGATCCCTCGAACTCTTTAATGACTCTGTGCACAATCTGGATCCCATTATGCCGCAGCTTTGCTGGTTTTAATGCTATGCACAGTGGGAGAGCTCTAGAATTCCTTGCTGTGGATAGCCGGAGAGACCTACGGTTCGGTTCAGCCAACGGATTTATAACCCGTTCATCCGACAGTATGTGATAAACATGAATAATATTAAAATAAAACCATGCTTGACAAGAATATCCGCGTTGCGGATGCGACATCCTGGAGTGCGGGGGCCAGTATCCGTACATTGGATGTGACATCCAGGCCGAAATTTGGTCGATATCCGCATTTTGCATGTGACATTTTCGCCCAAATCCTGGCGATTTTATCCGCACCCGGATGCGGGTTCAGGTGGGATTATCAGTGGGCCTTGACTCGCGCGGATACAAATCAAGCGCCGGTCGCGCTTACTAGTAACCGCGCTCAACTCGCGTTCAGCTTCCTGTTTCCTGTATCACGACCAAGCAGGTAAGCCACAGCTTCGATAGTGATAAATATTGTGTCGTTTACAATGGAATATCCACGCTAGAATTTTGATCATCTCAGATCTCAATAAATTGGGGTGGAATCGTCGTAATCTCCGTCGTTTTCCTCGAACACGGACTACGGATTGAATTGAAGTCGAACGCCTTCTGCGTTACGTACTAAAAAAACCGTGACAGTCTCTGGAGCCCGCTTTTTACTCAAGTACTAATTCCTCGGATCCACGATGCCTCTCTCCAAACCCCCCGTCGAGCAGGTGTTGGACGACAAAGGCAATCTAGTCTTCATCTTCGACCCATTGCCTCAGCCACCTCCAGATCTCAATCCTCCTTTGATATCTTTCAAAGACTTCAAACCTCGTGGTATCCAGATGCCAATGGAAGGATGGAAAGAGGGCGAAAGCGAATTGGACGGCGAAGGAGTACCCACCATCAGATTCGCTATCAAACATAAGATCGAAGAATCCAGCGGGGGAAAGAAGAAAAAGGCGAAAACTAAGGCAAAGCCAGGCGAACCTGTAAAGAGGCTGACGTGGTGGGAAGAATGGGCTGAGGGTGAGGATCTGAGGAAGGCTAGCCCAATGTCTGAGTAAGATCAACTTTCAATTTCTGCATCCCAGAGGAAAGGCTGATTGTATTCAAGACTTGCCTCCGACTTCGAACGATTTGAGAATGCGGGCCTCGAGTTCTCTCAACAGAACCGGAAGTTCACGCCCGAATTGCAGTCGTTGTACGACAACGTACGCCCTCGTCATTATTTAACTCGTTACAAGTATTGACTTGCGAATACAGTTCCGTCTTTTCGTGGGCCTTCTAGGGCGTGCAACTCAAGGACCCATGAGCAAGAAAAAGCGTCAATTTCACGCTGACAATATGGCTGCCCAGGCAGAAGAAGATGACGATGATAGTGATTTTGGAGATGACCCCGCTATTGCCCCAATGGCCCCTGGCACTGCTCAAGAAGACTATGGCGCTGTCGTAGACGGGATTCAAGCCGATTCCGAGATGCGCGCTGGAGACGAAGGAGCACGAGAGAAAAGGATGGCGGCTTTCCTTGCCGATCCCTTGACTTCGATGAGAGTCTTTCTTTCCTCCCATTACTATGAAAGAGGTCTTTTCTGGTCAGTTATCCTCATGCTTACTCATTTTCGTTCTGCAGAAGAATAAACTTCATATCAGGAATCCACGACAGCTCGTGAACGGCCCTCATCTCACCAAGTTTTTCATCTCTTATCTCATTCGATCCAAAGTCTTTCCTTCACCTACGCATACCGCGGCTTTCCAAGCCTCAATCTCTCTGATTGACCGTGCCATGATAGAACTACCTGCGACATCCGATATCTCATGCGCCCTCATCGATTCAGTCGCAAGGGCTTGTCAGGGAATACCAAGTTGGAAAGACGCCGTCATGAAAGTTGCTGGAAATCCCTATGCTCCCTACGCCAAAGATGATCTCGATGGATCCCAAAAGGAAGAGAAGGAATGGGAGAAGGAAGTCAAGAACTTGAACATGGAAACCATCGATCCTTCCAAAGAGAGGGAACCAACTACTCAATCATCTACGGCTCCCGAAACTGGCGGTTGGGGCGAGTCCAGCGCGTGGGGCACTACGGCTGGGGAAAGTGCTTGGGGCACGACTGCATTTGACGCTGAGCCCGAAGAGAAACAAGTCAATACATGGGATATTCCCGAGACGGTCCACACTCTCTTCTCTTTCTTTGGTCCTATCGTCGATCCTCCTCTCATCTACTCCCATCGAGTCGGCTGTATCGAAGACAACAATGTTCGCCGTGTCCTCGAAGTTTATGGCCCCAAGGACATTTCTCCCACTTTCGGCAAAGGCATCCAGGGCCTCGGAGTCGTCGTCTTGGGCCCTTGGAGAGAATGGGCCTCTAAGTCCAGCATCGAACCCAAACCGAAATTTTTCGACGAGAACGGACAGGCAGCCGAGAGTGACAAAGATTGTCGCGAGAAGAAAATCCGAGTCCTGGTCGATCCTCGAATCCTGAAGGTCTTCGTGAAAGGAATGCTCATCGGTGCTATATTCGTTCAACTCGTGCCCAAACTCGGGTACGAAGAAGCCACTCCCGATTCGACCCGAGAGGCAGGGCCAACCGGGAAGGAAGCAGATGCAGAAATGGTGGATCTCAACAACGGCCCCAACGATGATCAAGAAGGACAGGGTCAGAATAATATGAGCTCCACAAATTCTGGCGAGAAGAAGAAGAAGCGAAAGAAGAATAAGAACCCTTCCGCTAACGCGAGCGACTCAGATGAGATTGGGTACGTTTACGACACCAGTGCAGATCGAGAGATCGCGCCCGGTTGGTGGTATTTCCATAATGTCTTGAAGGTTATACCTGGCTTTTGGACTGAAGAAACTGCTTGAGAGCGCGTGCCCGACGACGCCGAGTTTTCATGCTTCTGGACGAGTCTACTACCTCAATCGCTCATTTTTCTCCTCGACTGACCTCTTCTCTGTAACGTTTTATACGCATACGCATACTTGATCATGTATAATAGTTATCGCTTTGACAAAGAATAAGAAGATACTGAATCTGTTTTTGGTTGCCATCGAGGGTCACTTGACAAGGATGGCACTTCCGTAGAACCCGCATCGAACCTCAATGGTGAGGTCTTATACCGCAAGTAAAGCAAGACACACATGGCCGGTTAGCTCAGTTGGTTAGAGCGTGGTGCTAATATCCGAGCAAGTCCCTGACTTCTCCCGGTACGCCAAGGTCGCGGGTTCGACCCCCGTACGGGCCACTTTTTGACTCTTTTGATTCTCTTATGCCTTTCTTCTTACTACTGAAGGCCGGACACTGACGATATCGTTTGTGATCGAGTCAGTGGTCTACAGTATTGAGCGGCATCCAGTACGATTCAATAAGTTGATAACGGTGCTGAGATTGCATGACAGACTAGTTTGTGTGTGAGCTACTCCTAGAACTGCCCCTCATAGCAATCTTTGTCATTGCAACTCATTTCGAGGTATTGTATGGTTATTGCGACGAGTATTTCGGAGTTTGCGATCACTCTGCTGATGCAGAGCGACAACGTATGCAGTAAACTTTATTCACGGCTAACGCTGTGCTGCAGGCTGTAGCTCTTTATACATGTAATACTGTACTATTGTATGCTCGGAAATTCGCACAGACTCTCAAGGTCTCATCAAAGCGCAGGTTTCCACGTAACAGAAAGCTTTCGTAAAAGGAACAGGAACCTGGACTGGCCAAGTGCGGGGCAGGTGTCCGTCGAGCCTAAAAAGGTAAACTTGCCATTTCGGGATCAAAGAGACGAAGAAGCCGCACGATTTGAAATTGCTCGCTTCGTGATACCCTAGATACCCTAACGTCTGACAATCCGGGGCCTCTATAGGACCCTCTTCAGGTTTTTCAGGCACGGAAAGAAAGTTCTGATGAAGGAGGCGGCTAGAAGATGACGGATATCATATCGCATTTATTGCTGGCGAGAGGGTCGACGGACTCTGCACCGGCAGAGGGCACAACCGGGGTTCCACGAACTTCCATGTAGCCGACAGAATTAAGATGCGCGGAAATCAGTGGAAGGTGAAGATGGTCTTTGGATTCATGGTTGCGCAATAGCCAAGGTTTTCCGAGATTTTTTTTCTTCGCGCGGAAGGTACTGGCAGTGATCGAGGGTGCGATCTTTGCATCATCCTCTCCTAGATTCGCCGGAAGTTTCAAGCCAAGTCTTTGGGGGTTGGGGGTCCTGTAAAAGGTACTGAAGATGTATATCGGTCAAGGAACTCGAGCATGATATGAGGGAGGGACCATCTGCAATAGTTCGTCTCGAGTGAAGCCTGTCGAGAAGGATGGGAGACTTCAAAACGAGCACCCAGGCGTTCAAAACCGGCTGAAAGCAATCATAAGCCAATGATGTCGTCGAGACGGAGATTAATATTTGGACTCGATAATGAATCGCGGAAGGTCTTTCCCTCATACGAGAAGAATCTAGCATTTCCCATGACCAATAGATCAGCTTGAGATCATCGAGTAGCCACTCCCGATGCGGGGTAAAGGGAGCTTATTTAGGATACCGAGCCACATTCAAAGTACTGAGCGTGAGGAATTTTCAATAGTTTCATCAAGTCGTCATCAGCCGTCAGACGACGGTAATTGAGAATTTCAATGAACCACAGGATTGCAAGGGTGTTCTGTGCTATGACCGCGGAGAAACAGTGGTCGGGGGCAATGACCGCTCTACGCGACGGCATATTTGGAAAATGGAGATACCGAAGGCTTCAATAGTCGACGTCGACATCCTCCCTCAAGTTCCCCATCGGTTGGGCGTGGCTGATCATCCGATCAAGACGGGTGATGAACGCTAAGACCTGAGCTTGAGACTGGTTGTAGATAGCGCTATAGCAGCCTCCCTGGGATCCTAGCGTCCTGAGACCCGGAGTAGCCCAAGGCACCAGTACCGCGTCAGAAGCGTTCATATAGTCAATCAGCAGTAATCTGTCTCCAGAGACAGGTCGTCAGGGATGCCGTGCCTCACACGCAGACGCTGACAACCTATCCTGTCGAAGGATGCAATTTGAGTGCCAAGTTTCTGTTCCAGTCTGATTGCAAGACATGGTTGAACGGATTAACCAAGAGTTCGGCCGACTCAAGTTCGTTGAATGGTTGAGAGGGGTGCGCTGATTGTGAGGCGTTGAGTGACGAGATCAATGCACCTAAAACTTTATCATCAGCTAGATAAGGTAACATGAGTAGTGTGATCAGTGGGAACGACTCTCCCATTTCCGGTCATCGATCGATGTATACGACTGACATTGACATGGTGTAACGTCATTAGCTAGTGAACTCTGAAACAAGTTCGAGCACAAGAGGAACTAAAATGCCTGTGTTGAGTTTCGTTCAGGAGCGGAGGTGAGTGAATGCTATCAGAGATAACATCTGGTTTGAGGATCTGAGCAGCCCGATCCAGATCTTCAGTCGGAGGTATCTGGTAGTCCGTGAGATATGCCGTTAACCTCTGCCGGCGATGGGTCATGCGTTTTCGCGGCAAGCTCTCGAAATTTGAAACCGGCCGGCCACGGAATATGATCGCAATTTCCTCGCAATAAACAAATTGCTCCCGACTCGCAGCTTTGGCTTTTGGATTTAAATTTTATTTCCTTTGATTATCTAGACCTAAGAACAACAAGCTTTTCTAATAGTGAGATAATACCAAAAAGTCCTCCAGTACACCATTCCAGCTATATCACGGATCCAAAAAAGAGAAAGAAAGCCAAAGCCCGGAATTCCATATATCACCTCCGAATATCACCGAAAAGATGGGGATATGAAATGAAATGAGGAAGGTTGTACAGACAGGTAGGGGTAGAGAATGAAGATGGTCGGGATGAATGGAGTGTGGGGCGGGGATGCGCCATAGGTGGTGGGCATAGATGGAGGAATAGACACAATGATGTATAGAAGACAACAAACCAAGATATGATGAGACAAGATAGCGGACAATGAGGAAGAGCACGAGCAATTAGAGCGATAGAATGAACGACGTCGGATGTATGTACCCGACATGGGTTTTTGGGAGTGGCGGCGGTGCAGGAGGGATGAGCGATGCGGCGTGGGGTGAGGAACGAGTAGCCGCTTCGCAGAGGCGATGAATGTCTCCGGCTAGACATGAAGGAACAAGGGGATGGGACGATTACGCAGGTGACCATGACTTGTTTAACGACTTGTGGTCTTGGAATTCTGAATCCCTGTCCATGTCAACAGTGCTATCCGAGTGTTGTTGCTCAGTGGTGATGTGAACGGCGAGAGGTTGAAGGGGGTAACGGTTCTGAGACCGCGATGGGATCATGTAAGAACCAGTTGATTGAGTGCCTTTACGTCCGTGCATAGCACTGGCACCAGAGACGCCGCCAGTGTTGTATCGCGAGGTAGTACCGGAGTTCGCAAGGCCGAGACCGACGCGGACGATGATGAGTGTGAACGCGATACCAGTGATGGGTGACATCTAATTAGAAGTTAGAAAGTAGTTCACATTATGGCATGCCGAATACTCACGTTGTCAAGGACGATGTATTGCGAATTTGAGCCGGCCAAATAAGTGATCAACGTGATCATGGAAGTGGCGGCGGCCAAAGCACCGGACTCGACGACGATGGCGATGACAGGGCGCATCGACTGTCCTTCAACACGGCTGGATGCTCTGCGATCGACGGACCAGATCTTGTAGGTGATCAAACCTAGTAGACCATTGTCAGTGCATATAGAGGCGCGGTGTTTCGGGTAACGTACCAGTGTTGATGATGTTGTTGCAGAAAGTAAGTACAAGCTCGGCGGTGATCCAAGACGCGAGCTGGGCCAAAAAAACAGGATCCGTGGGCTTGATAGTGGCAAGTCCATGGACAACTCCGGTGCCGGTCACTATTTTACAGAATTAGGTGATACGACGGTGAATGTGGGGCTGAAAAAAACTGACCGACGGTTCCAATGACCAACAAAGCGGGAACAAGTGCAACCCAGATGTTATGATGCCAGACCAGGTAGGTACGGTAAGTCTGGTGAACAAGACGAGGTTAGATTCCGTATTTGGCAGTGTTTATGACGCGTGATACGAACCACAAGAGCGTCTCCCGTGATCAACTGCGCTACGAGAACCGAAGATTTTAGGAGGTTCTTGACAGTTGTCTGGTTCTGAAGCGACCGGATCGGACCCGGAGTTACTCGATCGTGAATAAAGGCGTCGATGATACGAGTAAAGTTGGTGATCAAATGCTGTGGAGTGCACAAAGGGGAGAAGGAGGTTGCACATGAGACAGAGTCAAGAGTAAGAACATGCAGGTACTGACTGTCGTAGCAAAGATGAACATGAGGATTGCAGCGACCAACATGGGCTTGTTGACGTGGTCCGTCGAGCGGCGGAATAGGAGAATCCAGACGGCAGCGATAAACAAAACCACGAAGATGCCTGAAAGTCGCATGAGCATGGGTACGAAGAGGTGAGTCGATAGGAAAGTGGGCTGACCATACAACAGGGCTTCCACGAAAATGGAGACCAGCTCAGCCTTGTCAATGTTGAAGACAGCCGCCATGGTGAGTAGGGAAAGGGATGAAGTTAGGAGGTGGACGGGCTAGGGGTGTAGGAAAAGGGAGGGCCGGAGAAAATGAGAGTGGAAGTGGTGGAATATATACAAGAGAGAGCTTTAAACGACCTGAGCATCGGCTAGCAAAGGGGGGTGCGGTTCAGTGCTTGGGTTCTAGTCTGCCATGCGGGGAAACAGCAGCCGTCAGGGTCGTTCCTGCCCAATCAATATACTCCTCGACTTCTTATTGCGGTCCCGCGATATGTCCGGCTACGCTCTGCGCCGTCTTCGCCGCCATCCCTGGAATATCCATTCAGTGCTCCCTGTCCCGCCATGCGAACATCCTTAGTCAGCTTGTCGGGAGGCTGTCCTCGGCCTTTCCAACTTGTACCTTTCTGATGCGACGATCGCTGGACGATTTTCATTGGTCTTTGCACTGATATCGATGGTCGGCTGTGGACATCGCAAATGTGCACAAATCACCATGTCCTCACAGTGGACGATAGATGCGTCATAGCCCACTCTCATTCACTCCGACTCTCTTTGATCCCGATTAGGCAACGCCACTTCGACCTCGGAGCCCACCGAAGCTTGCTCTTCATCTCCTCCACGCTCTCCAGACCGCTGTAATATCCGAAAAGGCACACGGAATCCCACTCGCGAGACCTCAGGTCTCAGCCTCAGGAAGCGCGCTTACGTATATTAACCTGATATCCGGCTAGCACTTCTACGGAAGAAAGGTGATCGCTCTGCGTCTCAAGGAACCACTTGAGGTCTTCTCAGGAAGCGAACCCACGAAGCCGCTCTACCCTCTCCGGATGAAGGATTCGCGCTGACCATAGCCAATACATGTAAGAGGCGTAGCACGACACATCGCGACTAGAGATCTTAGGCATTCATCTTGGCAAAACCCCCGCAACCTTGCAATATAGTCCACGGTATCTGAGAGACAGTCGTGATTGCCCTCGACGTTGCCGCAGTATGCAAATCACATTTGCAAAAAAGCTAAGACCCTCGGCCCGACGGTCGTAATTCCGAAAGACTCCATAGCTTGATAGCCGACTCGCCTAATCTAGAGATCTGGACCCGAAGCTAGGTCACCGATACGCTTCCACGTGCGGTGCCTGGCCGAATTTGTATCCGCGCTTATCGACCGAACTAGCCGATCAGAAACCTAGCAAGAGGTGCGCCCGGTTTGCTTGTGTGCCTCGCGCCCAGGTTGAGTGTCCAGCGCGTTACGTCGACACGGGCAATGATCTTTCTGAATCTAGTCGACCTTTCTTCTTCTTGTGGATCTCTTCTCGCTGTCCAAAGTTGGAATCGTGCAGTTCCTGTAGAGATTTTTTTCAGAGACAGATCAACAGAGAGAGAAGAAAAACCGAGGGTGAAACAAGAGCTAGCCGAGCCGCAAGAAAACATACGACCGGGAAAAGCGAACAACCGGGGGATCGGCGGGGACAAGGAAAAGAAATTGAAAAAACAAACAGATGAAAACATACCATGTTGGCTAGCCGTTTAGCAGTCGAGACCGCGTTCAGTTTTTCGAGTACTTTCTCCTCGGGAAGGGTCATTTCTTCCAGCTTGGTATCTGATGCACGATAATCAAAACGTCAGCATATTGTCTCGCCTATCGGCCGCGCCAACGACAGGAAAAAATGTGAAGGTAGGAGAGGTCATGTGCTTTCGAGATAAACCCGAGTCAAACGTGAGAACCACTTTGATGGGAAAGCAGGGGGATACGATATGTATGGTACGGTGAGAGAAAAGGTTAAACTCACTGATTCGATTCTCGATAGCCAAGACTGAGTCTTCGTCTCTCTCTGTGACGAAACTGATAGCGATACCATCTTTTCCCATACGAGCCGTTCTTCCGACTCGATGGGTGTATTCCTCAGGTTCCCGTGGGATGTCCCAATTGATTACCATTGCGACATCATCGATATCGAGACCACGCGCTCCGACATCTGTAGTGATGAGGACCGGAATCATCCTGGAACGGAATAAAGACAGGGAGTTCAAACGAGCTCGTTGGGTGATCTTTGAATGTAGAGCCGTAGATCGTATACCGAGGGTGCGTAGAAGTGATGTAAGGTATGCGGCTGTTCGAGTTCGTGCGCAGAATATGATAGTCGGGGGAGGTTGAATGATCTCAGATGAATCGGAGGAAGACGGGGTTTTGAAGGGTTTCTTGAGTGGCTTCTTGGAGTGCCTTTGCTTGTGCGCGGGTTTGGTAGGTTCAGGGGGTGCACGACGGAGATGGATGACGGATTTTGGGGGATTACACAACAGATAGAATAGGTAAGGTTCACGGATATGCGATGGTAATAGCAAGTAGCTTTGTTTGAGCGTCTCTACTGTTTCCACGCTAAGACACGCCGTCAATACCAGGAACGTTATATGCGTATAAGGACATACCTTGATAGCATTCGATGTACGAAGGGCTTTTGCTTTCCTGCTCTAGGCGTTGCATCGGCGATTTTCTCTACAGCGGGTGTGAGAGTTGCGGTGAAGAGGCATGTCTGTCGTTCCTTCGGTAAAACACCAAAAAGGTACGATAGGTCAGGTGCGAAGGTTGAAGTTAATAATCTATCAGCCTCATCAAGAATCTGAATCAAATGCTCAGATGGTTGGTTCAACAAGGACGAAGAACACACCCACGAGAAATTTGACTCGCGATAAATCCCATTCTCCGGTAGAGCTTCTCAAGTGATCCACTATTCGCCCCGGTGTGGCAATGACGACGTGCGGGCGATTTCGCAAGTCAATGGCTTGAGCCATCATATCCATGCCACCGACTATTATCGATGTTTTCACATTCAATGCACTGCCTATCACGGCAAACTGTTCCGATATCTGGAAAGCAAGTTCGCTATTGAGCCAGTGTCAGCGTCGAACAAAGGTGAAACCACTAGAGGAATGGAGGGTCAAAACACATACCGGGTTGGAGTGAGGACTAGGGCGTATATGCCATAAGGGTCTTTCGATAACGATTGTATGATTGGGAGAGCGAAGGCGAATGTTTTGCCTGAACCGGTTTTGGCATTGCCTATACAATCTCTACCTAGATGATAGAACATAGTTATATAGGAGACGAAAGGAGAAAACCAGGTTTAGACGTACCTGTTAGCATAGGCGGAATGCACGCAGCTTGCACTTCAGTAGGAAGTCTGATAGACATATTTGCCAATGCACGAACGATGGGATCTGATATTCCTAACGATGTGAAGGATGGCGTCTTCTTTGGTAACGAGAGTGGCTCTTGAGAATTGTCCACGATTTTTCGCTGAGCGCCTGAAGTGTCGGCTCGTATTCTTGTCGTCGACTGTTCGTCCAGGGGCTGCTGGTGAACGTCGGATGACTGAACGTCGTCGCTATCCTCGACATCTTCATCATCACTTCCATTATCTCCATCTCCGTCTTTGAGTAATGGACCACCCTCTGAGCTGTCGCCTGAGGCATCGGACTCCGGTTCTGAGTCTAACTCTGGACTGCGTCTCTTCCCGACTTGGCTGGTGGTTTTCTGCCGTTTAACAGAGAGCGTCTCTTCTCTTCGCAACAAGTCGTCTGCAGTGAGCTCCTTTCGTTTTCTGCCAATTGCCATAGTGTTTTCAGCTCGAACGATTCAGAAGAGGAGAAATTTGAGGATTTGAGGACAAAATTTACCACTGATACCAGGAAGGAATGAATCACGTGACAGCCGAGACGCGCCTTTGCCACGTGGGTGTGGCTGTGCATGTTCGCGTCTGCTCAGCGTTCAATTGTCCTTTGCTATTCGGTCCTGTAGGTTCGAAAGACAACTTAACTCAGCAAGTGAACGCAACAGGCCGAAGAGAGGCCTCAGTGCCATAGGATCAATTCTTGGTTGCCCGGAACAGCATGTCTAGCTATGGAGCTCTTTATGCACCTCCCCCTGCGCCCACCTCGCCGGAAACACTTGCTCTCACATATGGCAATCTAAGCTTGATCCCAAGCATCGCACCATATCTCGGGGGTGAACCTTACGAAGATGATAAATCACTGAGCACCCTGCCGCTCAATCAACTGATGAATGAAATCGGAACATTAGCGTCTAAGATGTTCGTCCATCGTGTGAGTGCATTATGCATTGTTCGTTATGTGAAAGGGTGATCTAATGATGATGTGATTATTAGAGGACATTTAAGAGGATACATGCGTGTTGTCAGTGGTTATTGAAGACGCTGGTATCTCTCGATGGACATGAACAACGTTGGGACTCGTGGGTTCGACGTGTAGATCTGTATGTCTCCGATGTGCTGTACCACCGGACCTCGCTGATGATCATTGTTTATCGACTATAGATTGATACGCAACGTCCATCACAAAGCTCGAGAATGGGTCGATCTGGGCGTGGTAGGGAGTTTAGCCATGCAGGATAATATTCTGAGCGAGATGAACGGTCTCATGGGACAAGCGGAGGAATTAGGCATCGCCGTACGTTCTCCATCTACTTCTTCTAGAAACATCTGATGCTCATTGTATGTACAGAAACATAGTTCTGTGATGGACGAGCTCACCAGGAGAGCGAGCAACGACGAACCAAAGGACAAGAAGGACCTTGATGATCTACTAGAACGTGTTCTGACGCGACACGAATATCGTGACAAAGCTATGAAACTTGAGGGTGAACAAGCGAACCTCTTCCTGAACCAACTCGTCAAGGCATGCTTTGTCTGCACCTCCATACTCATCCTTCTCACTCAGCCATGCCCAGGTGGTTGATTCAAGACCTGCGTCTGATCGAATCCGCGAAACGGCTCTTGCAGCGGCGTACGAACTGTCAATCACAACGAAGTCGCTGCCTAGCGATTTTGAGGTACCCTCCATCGACGATCGATCCTCAAAGCCCATTCTGTCCGGACGTTTCGCTGATATATGGGGAGCTGATAGACAAGGCAGAGCTCTTGCTCTGAAGATACCGCGCAGTGAAGTGCCGGAAGAAGAGCACGACGTCCTGCGAGTACGTCACTTAGCCGTTTTTGGTTCCTAAGCATCCGAACACAATGGAACTCAGAACGTTGTTTTCAGCGCTTCTACCATGAAGTCTTCCTTACCCGATATCTCAAACATTCCCATATTGTGGAGTTCATTGGAATTACTCGGCAATACGCTCCTCAAGTCGGAATCGTTTCCCCTTGGATGGTTAATGGCATGGTTCTGGATTTCGTTGCGGATCGACCTATGGTGAATAGGACTGCGCTGGTGAGTACTTCAATCTCTTTAGATCTATGGTGAATCAATTTTGTGGATCTTAGGTCGCTCAAATTGCAAGCGCACTAGGCTATCTTCATAACAGAGAAAACCCGATTCTCCATCAAAACATTCGCTGTGTAAGTTTCTGGCTTCTCTCATCCTCGAATGTCTCTGATTGATTGACCCGCAGGAAAACATCGTGATAAACGACAAGGGACAAGCGTTACTTACAGGGTTCAGTGTATCGCACATACGGAGCGAAATGTCCAACACAACCGTAACAAATACCCGGAGTGGCTTCGTAAGATGGCTGGCCCCGGAACTGACTACTCCTGACACCGAAGAGCGTCCTTCTCGGGCCAGCGATATCTGGCAATTCTCGATGTGCATCCTCGAGCTTCTCACAGGCAGTCATCCATTCATGGAATCGATTCTTCATGAAACAGTCACTATGGATCTATTGCAAGGCAAAACCCCTACGCGTCCTTCAACTTGGACATACCGAAAGCGCGGATTGACTGAGCCGCTGTGGAACTTACTCGAACAGTGTTGGGCGCTTGACATGGATTCAAGACCCAGCATCACAGATATGTCATATACTCTGGACCATCTTGCATCCCAATGGAAGTTCCACCCTCACCCACCTCCCGACAGTCCAGATGTCAACCCGCGTAGTTCATCCCCTTCGCGATTCGTAAATCGCCCAACTTCACCCGTTCCAATGCCAGATTTCGGAGTCTATCCTCCCAGAGCTGCCACGCCGACGAGTCGTCAATATGGGATGTCGCCACAACGAATGCCTTTGCCCTTGTCTCCGATGGCATCACAGAGACCTTTATCTCCTCGACCAAGTGGATCGCGCCCGCACTCTCCAGCAATCGCCTTGAACGAGGTTCGGGTGTCCTTATTTCATTTATTCCTTTTTCTAACTTCTCCAAGGTCATAGGCGGTCGGCGAAGCCCCGCTCAAGATATGCCGCCCTGGCGTTCCCCTCGAAATAATCCCTTAGGCCTTCAAAGTCCGGCGTCGAGTCGTTGGCAGAGAATTACCGAGGAAATTCGACTTGAAGAGGAACATGCACAGAGTATCGCAGGTCCTGCTGACGGAGGCAAAGCGAGCCTGGAGGAAGAATACGGCGTTACTATCGAGACTTTCTTTGCCAATTCTTCTGTGGAACCTAATCGCCCCTGCTTATGGAAGGTGAGTGCACGTTCTTGACGATCGCTTCTTCAACTAAATCTCTTATAGATAAGTGGGCCTGAGAGACACGTGAATAACGTCATCCATGAGATTCGAGAGCGAGTCGGTCGTATGGTCAGTGTCTCGTCCTGTCCATGTCCTCATGGTCTCTGACTGTACTGGTAGGCGACTACTATGACCGACCACATCAACCTCCCAAGCATCCGAGGAGTCGAATTCCTGGCTCCGTCCAGGAGTGCAGCGGAACGGCTCAAAGCACATTATTCCATTCAAATAGAGTTCACGGAAACGTTCTCTATCGGCTCCGAAGGCGAAATGGATATCTCTGTCAAGATCGTCGGACCTCGTGCGGATGTCATACCTGCCGCAGCAGAGTTCAGAAAGGTATCTTTACTGGAATATTCTATTGGTCTCAGCTCTAATCTTCCGCAACAGTTGATTGAATATCAAAGCCGCTTCGAGAACACGATAGAGACGGATCAACCTCGAGGTCTGCATACTCACCTCCTCAGACGCGGAACCGGATGGTTGAATGCACTCGGAAACAATTTCAACGTTAACTTCGAGCTGCATGAAACTATGAAGATGACTATTCGTGGGCCTAGCGGAGGCTTGTTGGAGGCTAAACGAGGACTCTTTTCTCAATTCGGTCAGATACCTGCCACCACAGAAGAGGTATTTAATATTCAATCAACAGTTCCTACAATCTCTCATTGTGTTTAGGTCGGTGCGCCAATCTTCGAGAGGTGGCATCGTTTCCTCCGCAAGAATCAGAAATTCGTCCTCAGGGCGATCCGACAAGAAACCTTACGTCTCGGTATCACAATCGAGGCCCAAGCGGGCACCGATATACCTTTCGTCCCAACTCGTCCTATGCCACTAGACTCAGACGTTTGGGATCCCAACGGCACCCTGTGGCAGATCAGACGAAATGTCGAAGAGCCCGGCGAAGGCGTCTGTGTGTGGAGATTGACTGGCCCTGTTGAAAGTGATCTGCGAGCTATTGATCAGCTTATTAACGCTTCTGTAGCTGCGGCCTCGCATCTTGGATTCTTGACTGTTCCGGAGAATAATCGAACCAGGCTGGCCTCTCTGGAGGAAGAGACTATTGAATCGCTCTGTTCTGAGACAGGGACTGACATTCACGTCCCGCAAACTGACGATTTATGGCATTGTACAGCTGTAATACTAGGTTGGTCAACTTCTCTTGACGTCTTTGCATTTTTTGACGCTGGACAATAGGACCACGAGAGGCACTGAATATGGCGAAATTGAGAATACTGAATATATGTAACCGTCCAGGCGCTGTTGAGAGGACTTTCTTGTAATGAGTTCGGAACAGTAATGATTATTTAACGGATCTTTCCTTTCTGATGACTCTGCTGTAGTTCTGCCTGTTGCAGTATCAGGGGGCGGGCGGGCCGGTTGCTCTTGGAAGCCGGTCATACCTCGATATTCAGAGGATACCGGTACATTATGATTCGAAGACCTCCAATCGTTCGATGCTCCAGATGCTTTCTTTGAAAGCGGCCTTTTGCTGGCAAGATGGGCTTTAATACCCGTTGCGATCTTCGCAAGTATCGAATTTATCTATCGGCTTCAGGGCCCGATAACACCGTCACCTGCAGACACCGTCATCATTTTTCCATTTTTCGCCTCGTCTCATATCTTGTGATCAAGTCTTGTGGGAGAAGCAAAGATGTCAATTCAATAAGGCTACGATACACTTCCAGGTTTATGTACAGGGACGAAAGGTTGAAGTCTTATCGGTCAGCGACTCGGATGTAGCCTTAGGCTTTTATCTTGGCTTTTATGAGCCACTCGAGATCAACTGGAATGATGGCCCTTCTCGAATTCGCCATTGACCTGCTGGTATTCGCCTGCTAGGACACGCGAGTACTGAACTGAGATCGCTGTCCAAAGCGTATGAAAGCGTCAGCAATACACGTACAGATCGAAACGCTCGGATGCAACGGCCAGATTCATGTTATAGATCGGGCGTCTTTCTTGCCCCGAGGAAGAAGAAGCCCGAGTAGCGCTGGGCTATTGTTCTTTGCTGAAATGAAATCTGCTACAGCTTGAATCGGAGAAACAGGTTGCGCCAACCTGGCCTTCTGGACCCTGGCGCCACTTAGTCGGATCTACCAAAACGGGAATGCCGGGCATTGAAGTCGATAGCTTCATGCGCTATCGTTCGTGTGGGTCCACAGTGTAAGGGACGACATTTGTATTTCTGTCGTGATGGACTTGAAGATATATAACCATGGAAGGCATGGATGTTAGCTGAGAAACGAGACTGACGGGGTCGCCACTGAGTTGAACTTTGAATGGACCTTCCTTCCCCAAGTACAACAACATAAACTCGATTGATTATTCCGAAATAGACCGCTAATAAAGTACAAATATTTTTGAGACACGAGGCACGAAACGGAACGATTACAGCTGTTTATCTATTCAAGACACAGACTTCATTTTACAAAATCAGACCCCGAAGGCACGCTTTTTTGAGCGAAGATTTTTTATCCCAGCTAACACTTTTAGTTATTCTATATGCGACATGAGTGCTGAGCTTGGCTGATTTCAAAGACGAGCTTACCAGGAGAAAGAAACCCAAGCACGCTATGGATCCATGTTCATGAAATCCTCTTCCGGAAATAGCAACTTCTCCTTGAATGAGTCTCGATAGCTAATGTTAGACTCCTCAGAGGTACCCATCATGTCGTGCAGACATTCCAGGGCAGGATCCCAGTCGACCGCAGAGGGCGCTGGTTCAGCATAGTCAGAGTGCTGAGACTCGGAGGTGCTGAATGCCCCAGCGGTCACATGGGCCGCTTGGAATCGACCGATATTCGTCATCCGGATGTCTCGAAGAATAGGATCGTACTCATCGAATACACCGTCGGTGTCGTTGCTGGTGGAAGTGAGAAGGTCGGTGAACCGAGGGGGCTCCAACGATGCATGAGAGATAGATGGCGAAGTGAATGGAGTGGACGCCGTGGTGGAGGACCATGAAGTGAAGGAGGATGCGTCGTTTGACGTGCTAGAGCTGTCGCCGTCGCCGTCACGGTCACGAGGGGCTTTGAGCTCGGCGAACTCGTCTACAGCGAAATCGAGGACATCGTCCGATCTTTCTTCTTGAGTGTCGATCGAGAGTGGCGGAGGAGAGAGAGAAGGAGAGGGAGGAGGGCTGGGAGAAGGGGATGAAGGAAGTGTCGAAGCAGCTAGTTCGACTTTGACATCAGCTCGAGTGCTCGGTTTCTTCTGCTTGCGATAGTCCTGCTTCTCAGCCACCCTCTGCGCCTGAGAACGGGGGCGGTAGGCGTATTCGGGATAGAGCTCTTCGTGTTTCTTCTTAGCGTAGTCGGCGGCTTTCTTGCAAAGACGTATGAGATTTCGACCATGAATTTCGCCGCCGAGGTGATCCCTCAAGAGTGTCCACAATTTGCCCGAATTGTTACTCCAATCGGCTCCCGCATTGAACCGGTCGCCTGAGCCTGGTTTAGCTCGCCGGGTCAGAAAGACGTGGACGACGCAGCGAAATATAATGTAACAGTTCAGAGGCCGCTTGACGTGGTCCTTTTTCTTTATAGCAGAGTGGGACTCATTCCCGAGGACGACTGTGGCGAGTAAATGAGAGAAGTCGGAAGTGGACTCGGGAACGAGTTTGAAGATCTCGTCGATGAGGCGGGGGGTGATGATGGAGTAGAGGTAGTCGGCTTCAGATAGGATATCGGCCTTTGACTTCGGCTTGGACTTAGACTTCGGCTTGGACTTAGGCTGGCCCTTAAGCACTTCTGGCTCCGGTGAGGAGTCAAGAGGCAGCTTGCATACGATCTCCGGGTGAAGATGAAGTGACTGGAGATCGGGAGGGGGAGTGCTGAGCTCTTCCTTGACTGGGAGGTCGACGAGGAGAGTCGGTGTCAAGTCAGGATCATGAGGATCATGGCGGGGGAATCAAGTCAGCTTACCGGTCGGAGATCCACTGGTATCCTTACTAGCTGCCGCCGCTCTCTGCCGAGCTACCGCGACCTTCGACAACGACGAAATTTTATTAGTGCGGGCCATAGAGAGGGAACTTTACTGAGGGGGACTGAGGGATGGGGGGCGGGGGATAAGGATAGGCGAAATGAAATGGTCATTGTCACTCGTCCAAGCTCCAGCTTATATGTCAGGCAAGTCGGAATATCGGACGGCGGACGATGAACAAGAACCAGCTGTGGACCAACTTCGAATTCCCATACTTGAAAGCGATCTCACCCATCGTTTGGTACAGGGAGAAGCCGTAGGCGGCACGAGAAAATAAGGTTTGGTTCCTTGCAATCGTATTGATTTTGAGTGGGTGCACCGCCAGATCTGGGGACCGGAGTAATGCATCTGTACCGATTTGGATGGTCTCCCGACCTCGTGTGCTTCCTGCTGATGGACCCACACCGTCTGGCTTTAACACAGCTTGCCAGAATGGATTTGCAAGATGAGTAGAAGTGAACTGGAAGAATGCGCATTCGTATTGAATCTTGAGTACAATAGCACGTAGCCACTTATATGCTCTTGTTTTGTGTATGGTTAGTATGAATATCGGCCAGATAACTGAGTAATTGAATTTTTGTGTTGGGGGCCACCCCTGAAAGCTAAGAAATTTTTCGAGCGCTTGAGCACCTCGGCTAAATGTGAATCTCCTTAGCAGGCAAGTATCGGTCCATTAGAGATCACTCTTCGTAGCTCAGGACGCGTAGCCTCTCGAAGACTCATTGCTAGGAGTTCGACGCGTCGCCAGACCTCGAACTCGACGGGGACGGGCAGGCATACTCTGCGGACATGATGGTCTTTCGTATCGATAGCTCGCACGCGGAACAGTCGGCGGGGTCGGCGGGGGCGCCGACTGCCGGACTTCCTTGTAACCTCCAACCAGCAAGAAACAACGCGTTGCTACAACTCTTGTCAAGAAAAAAGTCGGTACCCTCGATCCGGGTCAGAGCACAATACCAACTCGCACGACGACCCTGGCTGTGGATCGAAGAAGAGGTGGAACGAGGTGATGCTAAATGATGGTCGACATTGACATTGTATCATTGGACCAACAATGGTCCTTCCGTCCTGTCCTGTCCTGAAAGAAAAACAAGCAAATCGTACGATAGGGAATTGTATTGGTCTTGAGAATGGTGCGTGAATCGCGTGGGGACGAGGATAGGGAGAGAGGATTTTTCAAAAGGCTTGTGGCGGGAGGAAAGGCGTAACCCAAGGTTCGAGGCGGGCTGTGGCGCGATAGGGTTAGGCTTGGGTTAGACAGAACGGGGACGGTCTAGGCGTGGATCCCGCCATTCCCATTCTGCCGAGATATCCGGATGACTACTTGCTCCACGCGGTGATGATCCAGTTATCAACGCCGATAGCATCCGCAGCTGGTATGATCATGCCTGGTAAACGGAGCAATTCGGCACTTGGCAAAGTTCTAGCCGAACATTTGAATGGATAGAATTATCAAGCCGCATGAAACCGATAGACTATGGGAAACTAGAGTGCTGTGGACTTGAAACACGAGAATTGCTACGACGGGTGTCAAGATCGGTGCGAAGGCCGGACCCACAAAGCGGGCCAGAGCGACCGCTACAAGCGACAGACTCAATCGGAGTTCGCAACGGTAAAGCGATGATATGCCATTATAATCCGTTTCTCAAAATGGATGAAAGGCAAGAGCTGAGAGACTAGACCGAGTCTCCAACAGCCGTGCCGAAAATCGCCTCGGTGATGTCGACTTCCGTAACAAGAAACACAAGAGCCCAAGCAAGATATAGGACGTCGAGTTGTTTTATGTCGTAAGTTTACAAGGCTCGTACAGTCTCGAGAACGATAGCAACGCGCTTCGAGTTTGTTAGCGCTTGAGTCGTTGGGGTGTCATTCTCCTTCCCAGAGGCCCCTCCGTTATCGCCGCGGTTGAACTAAGCGAACGTTCAACGCTGCGACCGGAGGGAGCCTCTGGCGAATAATGGTCACCGGTTTGCGATCCGATGTCCCACGCCCCGTTTTGGAACGTTCCGTAACGTGTGTCATAGACTTTCCCCCCACCAAAACTACTCAAATTCAAGCACGTAGTTAACACAAATCATGTAGTTTCTGATAGATTCATCAAGGAAGCAAAGTTTCAGTATATATCCGTTGTCCTTGCGCGAAAAATAGCATGAATTGTTGCCTACATGTCCAAAACAACTGCTCACCTTGGTAGGGAGAGTTGCTTATAGCTGCAAAGTTCTCGGGTCGCAATTCAAAGGTCCTTCAAAACTCTAGAAATAAGTCAGGGACAATTCTCTTTGATAGTGTTTTTGGAAAGCGAGGACACGGTGAGAGCAGTCGGGCGACACCGAATACACTCGTCAACCAGAGACCATGGGTTGGTATGAATTTGTCCCGGACAACCTCTATATCTACTACGCCACTATTCCTGAAATCGTCAAGTGCTCTGAGGCATTCACAGATCCCCCTCCGCCCATTTCTCACTCAACGACCCCAACAGCGTGACTTACCAAAACGGGGCGTGGGACATCGGATCGCAAACCGGTGACCATTATTCGCCAGAGGCTCCCTCCGGTCGCAGCGTTGAACGTTCGCTTAGTTCAACCGCGGCGATAACGGAGGGGCCTCTGGGAAGGAGAATGTTGGGGTGTCCACGTTTGAAACTGTTTGTACCTTGATTCGGAATTCGAAACGCACGCTGTAAAATCGCGGAAGTTACGGGACGTGAGTCCGACGCGGCGTTTAGCGGATATAAAGGACATAACGCACGTGGCAACGATACGTCAGAAATGACGATCATTAACTCGGAGAAACCATTGGGCTCAACTGCGTCAGGGCGAACGGAAGTAGGATCGTGCTTAGGGGGACGCTACTAATGAGAGGATGTTGGATGCCACGTTGACGCGAAGTAGGGCATCGCGTACGCCATTTCGCAATGATTTGGAAATAGGCCATGTTCACGACGCCAGCTCAATTGAGCAAGTGGATCAGGATCTGACGAATCGATGGCATTATGAGGACTAGCACAGTCTGCGCAAGCTCTCCTGGCCACGATAAGCTCAAGATTGATTCACGTTGGAGATGAGAAGCGCAGGGTTGGCGGTCGAGTGACCCGTGAGGTCATTGGAAGCCCTGGAAGTTCTGAATGAAACTGTTGTTCCGTGGGCATTGACCGCAGGTGAGAAGCAGGATGCCCTAGCGAACATTGACTCTGAAAAGGGTACCGGATCACGAAGGGGTACATGAGGTGGACGTTGGCGGCGGTGAAGGCGGAACTGTAAATAGGAGTGACGTTGGGTGGAAGAAAGTTAGGTGGGGCCGGAATATTTGATCTCGGGTCGCTTAGAAAAACGTGAACAATTGCTGGAACATTCGCAAAATCAACAAAAATAGTAGAATATATTCGAGCTGTCCGTCGTGCCCAACTTGCTCGCCAGGCCGCACACTGTAAGCCCCGTCGTCGGTGCCCAAAGCCGCAGAACGCGCTCTCGACTGCAATCTGATCTTCGTTGTTCCTGAAATTGGCCTTCACGTGTGTGCGGCGATCGCCACCCACTTTCGTTATTACTGTGAAACCTTCCTGCGAGCTTGGCCAGCTCCCGGGCCCCACTTCCTGTTCCCCTCCTCCAACGGCCTTGTAAACCGCTCGGGTCAGCTTATTCGCCAGTCTGCTTGGTCAAACTGCATCCCCTTCCTCCGTCATCCAAGCCTGCTTCAGCATCCGCTGCGTAGCCGCCTCCTTATCAGTCACGTCCCCAGCTCAATTTCAAGACCTTTCACGACTCTCATTTCTCCGAGAAAGAGCTCCCGCTTTATTTTCTTAACCGACACCAAAAGAAAGTTCCAAAGAGCAAGCTGTTAAGCAGGATGGCAATGGATGAAGGCTCCAAATTTCTCACTCCTCCCGTACGCTTTTTTTTCGCTTCGATCACAACCAGTCGAGCTCACCAGAACGGCCTTGCGGTTCAGTTGTCTGCACCCGGCACACCCTTGAATATCCAAACACAATTGGCAGACGAAGACTCAGACTCTTCTCGCATCCAGATCAGCACCACCTTCTTTCCCGGTGCAGATCTCCCCATCCACGGCATCCGTGGCGACCCCTGCGCACCGTCGAGCAATACGCCAGACATTGTCCTTCTTTCATCAGATTCAGTTTTCTTTTACGTCCACTCCTTAGTACTCACGCCCAATTCATCAAATGCATTCAACCATCTCCTTCCCTTCAGTCGCCCTCGCATCGCTCCCCAGCAGACAGATTATTGTCTGGCGCCCAACACACCCATCTCTGACATGACAACACCACCCCGCTCGGATTCTGATTTCAGTGTAGCAGATGTAGCTGAAGTTAGGGTCGGGGAGTCCATGCACGTCGACGCTCCGGAGGCCACCATCGTACCGCTGTCAGAAACTTCGGGAGCAATCAATATTTTATTGCATACCGTATATGCCATGGATTGCTCCTTCTACGCACCTTCTTTCGATGATCTTGCATCAGCCGTCGC
Source organism: Sistotremastrum suecicum HHB10207 ss-3 (assembly GCA_001632355.1). Lineage (NCBI taxonomy): Eukaryota > Fungi > Basidiomycota > Agaricomycetes > Sistotremastrales > Sistotremastraceae > Sistotremastrum > Sistotremastrum suecicum. Next base: position 37,796 of record KV428189.1, read on the forward strand.
TGCGGTCTCGAAATACGGCTTCCTTCATCTCCTTAACCCCACGCGGAGCAGTCCCACCTCCCCGTTATCATCCACGCTCGCACCTCCGCCCTCATCATCCCTACCTCCCGTAATCCAACTCATCCTCTCATACGCGCCTTCTCGTCCTCTCGACGTATACACGCTCGCTGCGCGATATCACCTCCACGATCTTGCCGTCTCATGTTCGCCGCATCTCCTGTCCTTGGCGCTTCCCGTTTTAACAGACGAGATCGCGCAAGAAATGGGACCTGTGTACCTTAAAAGATTATTCTTCTTGCATCTAGGCCGCGTCGATGCCCTGAAACGACTGCTCTTACCTCCGCCGCATCCCCACGCACCGACGCCCACATGTGACTTTACTGAACAGAAAAAGCTCACACGAGCCTGGGCTCTTGCTTCAAGCTATCTGGTGTGGGATGCACGACCAGGTCAGTATTTGATTTGATATTTGTCATGTTGTTCCCGTATTCAAGCGTCTTGATGACAGACATGTCCGTTGGTGCACTCGAAAGCGCCCTAGCACCGCTTGGCGAACATTTGTGGTGTGATCAGTGTCGAGATGCGCTGCGGGTACGAATACAAGACCTCGTTGTACAATGGTCGTCCGTCAAGGTGGGTCATTGGGTCCTCTCACTCTATTCCTCAATTTAACTCTCGATTTCTTGCTGTCAGAGAACGATATGACGTCACGATATGAGATCATGGTCCTGAGTGACGTAGACGCGTCTTCTCGGCAAGATCCACGCCATTTGCCGACACTTGCTTCTCCGACGATATTTCTGCCTTCTTTTACGACACATTCACGACCTCGACCCTTACCGCTTCAAAATCTGCATCCTCTCCCATCAATCCCATTCAAAATTAATCTCTCACCCTCTTCGAGAAGCCGCTGAAATCACGCAAAGAATAAGAGCGACAAATCAACTTTTTCCCAGCATACGCTCGCATACACGCATTTGTACCCTTGGTCGACCTTGCACTTTTTTATTATCTTTTCAGTTGTATCATCATGGGTTACTTGGGGTCTCTCCTCTATACACGAAATTGAAGACACCACCTTCGCCCTTTCTTTTCTTTCATTTCATCCCTTTGTCGCTCTTTTTCCTCTGTAGCGGTTATCCTAGTTTCGTAATTCTCTGCTTTCTGTTGGTGAGCTTTCTTGTTCCGAAGAGAGTTGTCATCACATCATTGTTATCGCGAGATTCCAGGTTTTTTCAATGGGGTTTCCTTACCTGTTTGCATCCTCACTCTCTCTGTCTCGAACGCTTTCTTCCCCGAACCTGTTAGGGGTTTCATGCTGTTAAAAGCGTTACTTGTATACACACGATTACATAACGCAACTCAGATATGTCTTGAAACACGGTCTGCTTTCGGATGCTATCTCTCTGCCTTTGCGTTGTTTTGCTGACTTTGTCAGTTGTTCATAATGTATTTTTCCATGTACTCCGCGTTGTCAAGAAATGCAAAACCATATCAACATTATTCACGCGCGTGGCCTGGTTCAGTTTCTAAGATCCAAAAGACTTTTCTTTGGCTCTACATTTTTTGGATGATTTTTACATAGATGAAGACTCATACGAGTTCACGTTGGTTATGATGCCATTGACACAACAAACGGAATGATCGGATCCGGAAGAGGATTATTAGCGCCTGGCAAGCCTCAACCAGCGAACCTAAGTTACACAATCAATGCGTGCCCTTAAACGCTTCAACTAATAGTCTAGCTCTAGGCCATAATGATACGGCCTGCCATCCACAAGCGAAGCGTTAGCTAGCTCGGTATTTTACTGTACGTGTCGCAACGTGGTGTCCACACCTCGCTGGCGGCTGCAGTGCACCGCAGTCCGACTCACTGCCCTAGTGATACCCCAGGGGCCCAACGTCAACCGTTCGCCATGCTTCAATCTGACGACAACCTCGCGTTCGAAGCCCTGAGCAAACAGCATATAACGCCAAAGAACTTTTTCTATCTATCAAAACTGATGCCATTTCATGCTGTCAATGTCGAAACGTCCTCCATGTCCAAGATCGGCTCTTCCTTCACACACCACTATCAAATTATATGTCACTTCAGACCCACCATGGTGCCGTTTTACTTGTGCTTTGACGGGAGGCTATGGAGATCTTGATCGGCGCTTTTGCCATTGGATAATTGTACGTCCGGCCCTCCTTAGCTGCCGGTTCTGCTTTCGTTTTTCCTACGAGCGACATCTGGGGTGGAGCACTAGCAGCTGGGGTCCTTACGGAAATCGTCAAGTAATGGGGCCACTAGCTCGTGGTATATGAGCCTTCCGCGTCGGTCTACGTACGCACTGCCGCAGTATTCCATACCCTAGAGTCTATCTTCACGGCGACCTGGACCGGTGTGAGTTTATTGTTTTGAAGGGGATGATATGATCTACTCATCTTAGTCCTGGGGCGATGTATGTCGAGACCTAACTCGATTCTTTACTTGTTAAAATTCACCAATTACCTAGACTCCGGGGCCGAATCTTGACACTGTTTCTTTTTTGTGTCGCCATTGATACGATGCTCTTATTCGATTTTGATGGATAAAGATAGATGTGCGACCTCGAACTGCCAAACTCTTCGCAGAATATCCTTTCGCAAAACTCACACATCTGCCTCTCTGTCCAATAGACGCCGCATCATTTCCGCCAGCCATCAATATGTGCTGATATACTCTGTCTGCTTCCATTCATTGCATCAATTACCTGTCATCCCAGATTATGCGGAGATACTCTTGCTCCCATCATCTGCTGCCTCGTGCTATGGTATCTCTCCCTCAGATCCGGCATTTTTCCCGTCAAGGGCCTCGTGTATTGCGGCGACTGATATCTACGACATATTTACATATAACATATAACATAATAAAAATGTTTTCATAGTGCAGTATCTGTCAGCCGAACACTAGAGGTCACAGCAGGGAAGGTCTCGTCCGAAAATTATAAAGCAAATAGTACGAAGGCGTAGTCCGGTGGTCCTATTTCAAATGGTCAAAGCTTCAAGCTTCGTTATGGACAACAAAAGTAAGATACTGGCCATTTCGTCAGATGGATTGGCGGATGCCTTACTTGAAAGAAAACTCACTGGAATACCAAGGACCAAAAATGACATCTTTTTCAGTGAGCTCCGATCAATCGCAAGAATAATGCCCTGCTCCGCCACATTCAGGCTCTAGAGACAGCGGTTAGTACCCAGTAAATGCCGCAATAAGATTCGCTCACGAATTGGGGATATATGATGCGGTGACGGCGAAGGTATTTGTGATGAGGAGGTAGTGGCTGAGGGCGAGTGTGTTTGAATCTTAGAGGATGTTACACTCGATTTCGTGCTGTGGTCCGCCTTTGAAGGCTCTCTGGGAGCAACCATTGGGGCGGCTTTGACGCCCGCAAGCATCACAAATGCCATAAAAAAGATGGCGAAGAAAGCAATGGAGGATTGACAGAAACGCATGGCAAAAGAGTGTCTGGCGATTTGGACTCGCTAAAGAAGGGACTGTTTCTGCTGTTGGGGTTACACTCCAGGATAGGAATGGACCAGACTTATATAGCTCGCCGACCTGAGAGACCGGTACATTCCTCATGGAAGCGGAACCTCGAAGCATTAAACAGGTCGGTATGGCTGTCGTATGCCTGCCACTAAGATCGCATTCGACAAGGTTACCGCCCTTACTAACCGAGCGACCAACCTATGAAGGGGCGGCTTTTATTACTTTGCCGTGGAGAACCTGCCGCCTCAGTGTCAGTACAACGTGGGCATATGCGGAAGGGTAATACCATGGGCTTCACGGTGATGCAGACCCTGAAGCTTAAGTGCTAACTTGCTAAGTGTTTTTAAGCCGAATACATTTGATTATCCTCGGGTCCGATAGTAGGGATTATCCAGCGATTGGGAGTGTCGCAAGGGGGCCCTGAATGTCCTGCAGCATGGCGAGCTACAAAGTGGTTTACGGCGTCAATTTTCATTGCCCGCCAAATAGTCCAGCCTTTCCTAACCTAGAAGCGTAGATATGCGATGAGCAGGCTTTCTCATTTTTCTCCAAACGATGCCATTACTTGAAGACCCAGTCCAGTGTTTCGGGTATATATTGTTTCTAGTTGCACAGCCTCAGTCAATACCTGAACGATGCGGGAGACGTCCCTGACACATATATCCTTTCTGCGTAGATGTCGTAAATAAATTGGTGAAAAGGCATGTCTGACGAGCAGACGATTGGGCCACGGTTCTCGAAATCTTCGTATACAATGCAGACAGCCTCAGGTTTCCATCGATCCGGAATGCGAGGCTTTAGATATCGCTTATGGTGTCGTTCACAAGTATCGCGCTCCATCGCCGAGGCATTACAGCACTCATCGACTGTGTGGTATACATTAAGTCTGACACAAAACTCGCTGATCCTTGCCAAGCACATAATATGCGAGGCAGAAGTTTTTTCGGACCTAGTCCACCCTCAGGAGAGATGCAAAAGAGAGACGGCCTGCCTGAGGAGTTGAAGGATGTTGGCTGAGAAAGCACTTCAATGCTAGAGCTGCAGTAGAGCATGCATTGGGCGGAAATGATCCTTTGCAGTCACATCTCTCGGACCACATTAAGGCTAGCAGATATCCAGACCAGAGCGTAGAACTTTGATAACCGAGTTATCGATCAGGTAGCAAAAGCCCTTGGCTGTGTTCAGTTCCATTTCTTTCAAGTTTTCCAGTGCATATGAGATCCGCCGGGTCCTAAATATTACCCAGTCGGCCTACTCGAGAGTGATCCGAATTCCACAATCCCTAGATACATAATACGCGGCATAGCCTACACCACAGGGCCCGTGAACATGCCTTTTCCGCGATACAAATGGTTCTGGGGTGATGCGCTTGAGGACTGGCACTCGGCATGATCACAGAAAATAGCGGGAATCTTCCGGTCGTGGAGACGAAGTATCAATTGAAAAATCGCCCCCACCACAAGAGAGCGGCGTTGTTTTTTCTATCATGGTGACGCGTTAGACTTAGATCAAGCTCCTGTTTGTACTACGCAGACTTTCAGGAAAATTACTCAGCGCTTGCTGCAACTGTGTCTGGACAGTACTTGCAAGGCAAAGGAAGAATGGGTTTTTACGTTACTCAGATGAAGAAAAAAGCAGCAGACCCAAGCTTGCCTGGTCGAACTGAAACGGTGTGTCGATAAAAAGGTTTTCGAAAACTGGTTCAGATGCTGACAAATCTTCCACCGCTTCCAACCACGGACTCGGAGATAACGGCCGACAACATCCTGATAGCGACAATGCAACTCGGAAGTCGAACCTTGAGGACACCTTGACGAGATTCAGTCCGTCCTGCCTGCCTGCACCGTCGACCTTTGAGACTCAAGCGCTGTGCTTCAGCTCATCGCTGAGTGGGCTGTATTATATATGCCTCAATTCATCGAACCCAGCAGGAAAGCACCCTTTACTCCCCCTCTTGCCCTGCATGACGAGCGAAAGGTTGACAACTCGGAGATCCCGGATGGACCAACGTTCAAACTTCCGCCAGAATTGTTGAGGATCATCTTCGAAGAAGTTGCATCATCAATTCGTAACTCCAAAGCTCGTGACCATACCCTGTACAATCTTCTGCTCACTTCACGAGACCTATATTCGGAGGCGCACCGCCTGTTGTACCGCGATATAATTTTCGTGCACCACAGTTCCGCTGCTGGCCTGATCGCCGAAGCACTTCATTCCGATGCTGATACATGCGTGCGGTCCTTACGCGTTGACAACTTTGTTGCCGTTGCAGCGAAAAGCAACAGGTCCACGAGGACACATTTTTTCCATCTACCACTCAATAGCATGGGTGGGCTCCGATCCTTGGATCTCTCGGGATCGCGGATCAAAAACCCATTGGAGGTTGCTGAGTTCCTCAGAACATCCATCCCCGCCAACAGTCTTGTTGGATTCCACTCACGCCTATTCCTGGACAATAACATTCTTCCGTTCCTTCGACAGCAGAGCAACATCCAATTTCTTTCCATTTTATGCTTGAATGAATCTGTCTCATCTCTCGGATTGCCCCAATTGATGCCAAATCTCAAGCGCTTGACAATATCCCTCCTAAACGATGTTCGTTTCCAGGACCTCGTCGAAGATCGACCCATCACAGTTTTTCGTTTCAACTCGTTCCATCCGTTGCCACATTATTGGAGCAAATTTGCTCCGAGGCTGCATTCTCTCGATATGTCCCTTTATTCCCCCCCTCTTTCCTATCTCCATGAGTTCCTCGAAACCATCGCAATGGCAGCCATCAATCTGCGTTTATTATTCGCTTGTTTCGAGATCTCGTTTCTCTCAGGTCGGTGATGCCCTTCTATATTTGACTGTCATATCGCATCGTTTAATCCGCACATTGTTCAGGTGCCGTGCCTGTGACCATGCCTGCGGTGTTTCGGCTACTCAGCAACCTTCGTCATCTCGAGGTTTTGATTGTTTCTTTCACTGCTGACTCGATTGGAGAATTCGATGTCATGACCATTCCAGAAGTCATTGGTGCGCATCCACAACTCAAGTCAATATTGGTAACGCAACGTCGCTCGCGTGAACCTCCCGACAATACCATCGCCCATGAACTTCAATACACTTCAGAAAGTGGATGCATTTTGGCTCGAAGAGACGGGACAAGCAGAGCTGACTTGGTTGAGTCATCTCTTCGGAAGTTAGGCCTGGCGTATTGTTAAGGAAATGCTACACTAGAACTTTAAAGCTTCAGGTTCTTTGATTTGTTCTAAAATCTTCTCCGTCCGTATTTTGATAAAGAATATTGCGTACCACCCTGCCAAGTCCGGAGAAGTACACTATGTCGACCCAGTCCCCTATCATCTGTAAGACCGGAATATTGTCTGTAGTCTGCATGAACCCAAATATCTCTGCTCCCATTGACATTCCGATGCCGATGCCCAAGGACTCGGAGGTCACGCTCCCTTATACATCACAAGCTTATCTCAGCTCCCATCGAGCCTTCAGGTGATGGTTTTGCAGAACGAAGTAACAAGCAGCGTACAAGGAATACAAGACGGTATGACCGTCCCAGACTGGAAGTAGGCTATGTTAACTTTGTGTCGGGAGCATATGGTACTGAGTCCTACTGACGATTTCAATGTTTTAGAAAATACGGAGAAGGCTTAGATCTGTGCGATCTATATAGATCTAGAAAGAGATAGCAGGTATGTATTAATGCGTCTTACTAGGACTACGGAACGATTGAGATTCTGAACCGTCCCGACCATAGAAAACCAGTGATCTGGACGCCCGATCAAAAGACGTTACACCATGAGCTATGAGCGTTTCTCTCCTGGATCGACATCTCTAGAACCTCTTCCCAAGAAGGTAAGCGGTGTGGATCTAGAAGTGAGTGCATTGCATCGGACACGGCGAGATATTCCTCATGCATTTGACCAGATATTGACTGATCGGGATAGTTGTCGCCAGATCCAGAATTTGCGACGCAATCCAGGGTTTGAGCTGATCGCGGACGGTCTGTCGTGGTTTGAACGTCTGATCCGCCGACGGGTTTCAAGACGATTCTCTCCGAACCATGCTCGGGAGCTACGAGACGAGCGAGACGAGTTTCTGACTGTCGTGATGAGGCCGAAGCTTGTCCTGAAGCATTCGGACTCTCAGGACTGTGAAACAATTCTTGCTCCAACCTTCCGACGGGACCGGAGCCTTTCGGAGCTGGCGAGGTGACTTCATTCTGCAGCGAAAGTCCTTTAGAGGAGGGAGCGGGGAGGGAACTCCAGACTATGGGAGTATGTCCGTTAGATTGAGCCTGTTCGGCATTCGGTCGCAGTGGATAACTCGGGCATAGGTCTAGCGCACATGTCCTGGTTATGCCTTCCGTCGATGTCGAATTAGGGTCGCTGAGAGCCCACATCAATTGAACCGGCGGTCTCTGCGGTTCTGGGACCCACGCTTGCGCAGATCTTTTGGATCTACGACTGGCCTCTATCTTCTTCGTCTCGTAATGCTGGCTTAGGTATTGGTAGTCTCTACCAATATCTAGAACGATAATTTCGGGATGAAGAGTTCCCTGAGAAAGCTTATTGTGGACCTCACATGAGAGAGGCGTTGTCTCGTTCTGCATGAACGAAGCAGGCTCTCTGATATAAAACGTCAGCCTTACGAATTTGGGGTCGCTCAGGATATCTGACCTCTTCCTGCTGCGTTTAACCCGCGGTCGGGCGCAGTCATCTGAGTGTGAGCCGTTCGCCTTCTGATTCGCCGAGGAACTAATGACATATGAGGATCATTCGCGGGCTCAACGGGAGAATGCTTACAAATTGGCGATTTGATCTGGGCCATCGTCTGAATCGTCCAACCTTTTTCGTTTCTTAGTTCTGCTGATAGAAATTATTTCCGCCTAAGCAAGAGTCGATCAAGGTCAGTGGTGGGCTACAAACAATGAAGGGACACACTGACTTGGGAGGTGAATTGAGCCGACCAACTTGTAGGAAAGGTATAGGAAGTCATTCTCAGGCTTGCTAGAGCAGTAGGAAGAAAGAATTGAGGAACACTTCGACCTGAGGCTGATATGAGTATGGAGGGTTGAGATTGAGAGGAGCGATGATGGCTTGCTGGAGAGCATATCGCAGGAGAATATTTGAATGAATCGAGAACAATACTCGTATCGCTATCTGAAATAAACCACAGGAGTCCATGATCGATGAAAGTTGGTTCTGGGGCGAGATATGACTATTCCACCCGAGCGGAATTGTCTTGGAAATTACCCATGAGAAGAAGGCCAATTTAAGCAAGAGTTTGCAGCTGCCCTTTTCGAAGAATCGATCCGTTGATAAATCCCCGTAGAACTCGTAATAGGACATGCGCTCCCCCAAGGATCTCGAGGGTTTGGGGCCAGTCACACTCTTCAGGAAATTGAGAACCGAGACCCGTACCCGGTGGTCACCTTATGCAGGAGATCCATTCATTTTGGCAAGCCGGTGAAATTTGTCCTACCAGGCGAGAAGTCACTGGATGTCAATTAGGAAGATGGGATAAGGGCGGACGGAAGGACCTACATTTGACCCTGTGATTCATGGCTCTGAAGCGAAGAGAAAAGGGTATAGTTCACAAGTCTGGAAACCCTCGACCATCTTGCTGGCTACCGTTGACCATATGAGAATTTCAAGGCAGAAATCCGAAGAGCTTACAGGGTCACGACCGTAACAACACCACTGAAGTCATCGAAATGATAATCTTACTACTACGACATAATTAACCTCGTGCGCCCGCGGAATCTTTCAGACAGTGCCTGATCGTCGAGAAATGCTTCCGGTCCCTAAATGTTAATATTGTTTTGATACCCGATGAAGTGCCGAACCGAGCTCACAACTCTCACAAGAATCACAGAATGAGTTACAGCGAGACGTATTCTTCAATGGTCTTTTCATTCCAGTACGGCCACTAACTTACATGGCATTATCCGCAGCCTCCACTCGTTAACTTTCTCACTGAACCAGATTACTAGGATAACCGAAGCTTTCCAATCCCACGAAGCTCTCCTTAATACTTCGCGCCGATACAAACCTGTAGAAGATACTGATGCTTCCTGCCTTATCGTTCGTACCACTCGCACGGCCTCCGCCAAAGGGTTGTTGTCCGACAACAGCTCCCGTACATTTTTCATTGTAGTACACGTTGCCTGCAGCATGTCGAAGTTTGTTGGTAGCGAGGATCAGAGCACTGCGATCGGCTGCGAATCTGTGAAAGGAGATTATGACCGTGAGACTCCGAAGACAATGGGCACCCCGAAGAGTAAGGGGCGTACATTGCTCCGGTCAATCCATACTGAGTGGCGGTATCGATAAGATCGCACGTCTTCTCGTAGTCTTCGTCTTCGTAGACAAATACCTGCAAACAACGCATGTCGATCAGTAACTCGATCGTATCAGGAAGAGCGGACGATCTCACAGTCAGAACCGGACCGAAGATCTCTTCTACCATCGTTACTGATTTAGGGTCTTTGGTCTGGATGATCGTAGGCTGAACGAAATATCCAGTGGAGGAGTCAGCTAAAGTCACGATCAGCGGCTCTATACACGACACAATAGCACCTGCTACGCACCGGTTCCACCGAAAAGGATTTCTCCGCCAGCCTTCTTAGCAGCCTGGATGTATCCGGTGATCTTTTCAAACGCCGGTTGACCACTTCAAGAAGATATGGGTCAGATAACTATACTCAGGGCCATAGACTCGGAATCTCACATGACGGGCCCCATGAAGTTTCCAAAGTCCTCGGGAGGTCCTACTTTGATCGTAGAAATCTCTTGCAATAATTTATCCTTGAAGCCGTTGTTCCATAACGAAGCAGAAACATAGAGTCGAGACAACGCCGAGCACTTCTGGCCTTGATATTCGAAAGCTCCACGAATAGTTTGATTCACGGCGTTGTCTACGTCCGCAGAAGAATGAACGAGATGGAAATTTTTACCACCTGCGAAAATTGAACGTCTTCGGCCATCCTTGACGATAAGAATCAATTACGTACCAGTTTCGCCGACTATTCTTGGATAGGATTTGTACACGTCGATGTTCTGCGCAATATCTTTCCACAATTTCTTGAAGACAAAGGTACTTCCCGTGAAGTGCAACGCGGCGAAATCAGGGTGAGATATGGCTTGTCCGACGACTTCCGCTGGTGGTCCAGGAACAAATTGAATGACGCCGGGAGGAACACCAGCTTCCGTAAGAATTTGATACACGATATAGTTGGAGTAGGTTGCGGCCGGTGACGGTTTCCATACAACTACATTCCCGACCAGAGCAGGAGCTAATGGGATAGATGAGTCCACCTCATCACAAGGATGTGAAAGATGACGAACTTCCTGGAAGGTTGCCACCAATGGCAGTGAAGTTGAACGGCGATACAGCCAGAACGAATCCTTCAAGTGGTCGATATTCCACACGGCTAAGCAAACGCTGAAATCAGGGAGGTTCTAGCCGACGAAGAGCAATTTCTTACTTCCAAACGTTGGCTGAATTTTTAGGAGGCTGTTGAGAATACAGTTCTTCAACATATTTCACACCAAATCGGAAGAAATCTGCCAACTTCGAAGAGTGAGTTCATTGGACTGGATGACGAGTTGCGGGGCATACCTCCGCTGCAGCGTCAATCTCAGCCTGCCAAGCCTATCAAATGGGACTGTCACCTCATTGTTGTTCTTGACAGACTCTAAGACTCACATTCTTGCCTTGGCCGAGCATCGTCGCAGCCAATAATTTGTATCGATATTTGCCGCTGACAAGGTCTGCAGCTCGGAGAAAGATAGCTGCGCGGTCATTCCAAGGCAAGGTCTCCCATTGGGCTTTCGCTTTCAAAGCTCCGTCGATAGCAGCTGCGACAGTTGCTTCGTCGGCTTCGTGATAAGTACAAAGGTGCTTGGCATGATCCGAAGGTATAGGTTGTTTCGCAAGCTTGCCAGTCTTGATCTACACACCTCACCGTCGTTCAGCCCCACCCAATATCAAACTGATTGTCACATACCGGCTTCCCATTAACAATGCAAGGGACTTCAAAGGGTAGCTCACTCTTCATTTGAGCAAGAGCGCTCTCAAGCCCTCTCCTTTCAGCAGAACCGGGAGCATAGCTCTTGAGAGGCTCGTTATCGACTTGTGGCACTTTGAAAGACGCCAGCGTTGCACTAGCTCCGGAGGACATCTTGAACGATTATTTATCTGGCAAGGGTATGCGGATGGGCTTGTGGTGTCGTCCATCTGTGTGGACCCCATTTCTTATAGAGGACGGATCTTCCTTCCGTTTTCCGACCACTATCACAAGAACCGCGATAGCGCCTGGCTAGCATTACTCTCATAACTTCAACCTGGTCTGCTGATGTGTTATAACGTTATGGGAAAGGAAGGCGTGATATGTGAGGCAAATGGACATTGAACAAATTCAGAAATTGATCTACGAGACCCCAGCGTTTGGTGGCCACATATGACCTTAGGCAACATCACGAACGCCTACTAGTACAGTCATAATGATATTTGAAGGGCGGCTCGGTGCTGCAAGACTATGAGATCATTCAGCATTAGCTAACGGCAGAGACTCAATCCGGACTATACGATTGCGCGTCGAATTCTCAAATCGTCCCATGCGGCAGGACTTCGTTACGATTCTTTGGGTAGTACCCGGTACGCGGTCTTGCATTGACTCGTCTAGTAACAAATTCACACTTTGACATTAGAGAGATAACTTCGGCGCCTGAAACTAGGCTCGTCTCGGGTCTTCTATCATCAAATAATCCTCCTTCAGTCACGCGCGGCTGCTGGCGAGTATAATCGAAATAATTCGAGGAGTTTGTAGAAATGATCATCCTTCGAGGCGCTATGCCTAGTTTGAGGCTTTGCAACTCAACCGTCGTTGAAATAAGGTGTCTGGAATACCCAGACACGAACACTCTGGCAATGCACTCTCACGGCGACTTCCTGTGTCCTTTGCAGCGTCTTTACTATTGATCTGAACCTCAGGCACAGGGATTGGTCGTAACTTCCTTCTGGTGCTTGCTGGATGCATGGACTACCCTATCAAATATTCGTCCTCGTGACTATGGAGGCCTACTGGAGCTTGAGCCCTCTTTTACAGTCTTCTTATGCATCTGAGTCTTCTCTGGTCAAGACTATGATGCTCATACCGCAGAGCTGCATGACGATAGCTTCCGGAAGCTTTGCGTTTCTATGACTTCCTGACCTTGTCTTTGTCGCTCGGGACTGTCTAGCTGCAGTCTTTATGTCTAGTAAAATTCCTCGCACTTTGATATGTACCTAGGCCTCACCAAAGCGACATCATCTCTGCTCAGACACTCACCCCGGGCATATCGCCAAGTATGACGTTGCATATTCGCCTGATACGACAAGAAAGCCGCGAGACAAACCTTGTCACCAGCATGCCTATGAATATTCCCAGACATTATCCGTCTTTGGTGTTCTGCTCTCTGCACCTAACAACCGGGAGTCGGCAGTCTCCTTCCCAGAGGTTGTACTTGCGCTTCACCTCGTTTGCAATCCGAGCACGAAGGACATTAGATAAATATGATTACCTAAGTTAATTTCTAAAAATACATCGAGTTCCGAGGTTTAACCGAACAAAGAGGTCTCGCGCAAGTACTAACAGGACCCCTGATTATAGGGTACGATCATTCATCCAGTCTCGGATAAGCCGGAGGCGAAATTTTGAAAAATCTTGGATCATTTCTCGGATAAATGGGCCTGGAAGAGCAAAAATCTTGCAGCGAGTTCTCGGATAAGCGACCCGTTTGGGCGAACATCTTGGGGCGAACGTTCGGATAAATGAGCTTAGCTCCGTGGCTTCAGCTTAGGTGTGCTGACATTTGGGCCGCCTGAGCGACTATCGGCTTAAGCTTATGATTTTGTCTCCGTCTCGGCGATCGGCACAGAGCTTGATCAGTGCGCCATAATATGCAGAAATTAGTCCGATTTGTACTATATTGAGAGTAATCATAAGCACCTTTGCGAAATCATTTTATTTTGCTGGCCATGTC
>KV428190.1:0-50889 GCA_001632355.1 Sistotremastrum suecicum HHB10207 ss-3
AATCAGCTGAAGTGCGCGGAGTTGCTGAAATTTTAAGGAATTTCCAAGGAATTTCTAACCCGCACACGGCATTCGCGGCCCAAAGGTCGACGAAAATCACCATGTCAGGACCGTGAGACAAGCGGGATAGCATCGGAACAATAATTGTTCCTTTTCTGCTTTAAAAGGAAGGAGCTCACAGTCTTTGAGTGAAGATTGTGGGGGAAATTCCACGGCAGTAAAAAACTGTGCCGCCGGCATGTCTAGTATGGTCATTTGCGGGCGCCTGTACACGATCACTCTGCGATAAAACCCTCTCTACAGAGTAGAGGAGGGGATCGGTTCGCTACCCCGAATAGATTGCTCGGAGAAGAAGATCGGAGTTGAGAAATTCCCTTTTTTGGAGCAGGACATTCCGGACAGCCGAGACACCGGGTATCGGCTGTTGTACCGTCCAGCCATTTAGGTTAGCGGTTGGAACGTTCTGGCTGGGCCGAGGCTTCATTTCTCTGTGGTTTTGCTCATAGAAGAATGTGAAACCAGGAGAATATCTTAGATCCAGAACTTTACGCAGCTCAGTCACAAACTCGAACATACATGGAATATTGGTTTATTTTCTCACATCATTGACAGTAGCTCCCTCGTGGGTCAGCCGCCGTCAGGACATCACGTGTATGCTTCTGAGACATAACTGTCATTATGGTAGGGGTGGAAAGAACCTGAACAATGCAAAGACCCACAACGCTGAAAGCTCGGGATGCGAACTCGTACAATGAGCAGCGACTCGAGATTACTTCTTGCTTCCAATCGGGCGACCCCAAGAACGGGGCAGACAACGAGCGTGGTTACTGGATCACTCATTTTATCAGACATCGGTTTTCCTCGGCGCACGAACATCAACATTCGGTCTAATCGGACAAACCATATTATTCGATGACATCAATATCTCATTTTACATGTAACTCCGTTCAACTTTTGAATGAATGCCTACCCTAGCTCAAAGCAACACCTATGTTAAGTTCTTCCAAGCGAGGCTTGTATTGTCAGCATTCACTGTACGACCGGAGAAGTATTTGGCTCCATGGAATGAGGGTGCGATGTTAGTGATGCATTATAAGTTTAGAGAATCCTTCTATGGCGCACAGAAGAGATTTCAAAGGACGGAGCGCTTGTGGATAATTCGTAAAGCCAATGATCGTGTGCACAAAGTCGGTGAGTGGCGGGCTAGTCTTTCCAATCAGATTCGATACGTTGACTGCGATAGATGAAATCGGGGGTAATAACGGTAGTTTGGTAACTCTTAGACCTTCCGATACCGAGTATGAGCTTCTCTAACTGCCGCAGTCCTCGGAAGAATCACCGAAGAACGGGTCCTGTCGGTCAGAATCGACAAATTACAGAGGAGACGATTGAAGAGATCAGCCCGAGAAATGGTTCCGTCGCCGGAACTCCTTCCCATAGGATCGCCGTCGAGAAAGCAGGGGTGATTATGAGAGCGGGAAGAGTTGGGAAAAGAGGAAGCAGCGGCCTTCGGTCATCGGCCCGAATGTCCCCCAATCTTGTCTCCGAGCTATAGTATATCGCGCGCGAGTGCAAGCTAGAACTCTGAGAATAGCAACGATGACCGTCCGCAGTACCAACGCCGTCTACAGCTAAGAAGTTTCGATGAATGGTTCTCAGTACCTCGGTTTGTCAGTGTTCGTTGTATAATATTGATGACTGCCAGCTGAGCTTTTCTTGGTAGCAGCGCCAAAATGGTTCTGTACGGGCATGCATATCCGATGTTCAAGGAAAGCGCAAGACTCGAGCTTCGTTGCCCCTTAGCGACTCATGATCGTCGCAGAATTAGGAACGGTGGCGCAGGTACAGCAATCCGGGAATCAAAGCTCTAAGCAATATTTACTTCCGAACGGGCAAATCCCCGGATAGCCGTGGTAGGAAGTTAGCGTGGAGAAGGTATTGACTTCTTTCTGAGAGCAGAGAAGGGATGCGCGTTAATGACTCGGAGAAGACACGTGATTATTGCCGAGAACGAATCGAGGTACAGGGTCTCCGCTTTGGGTAGGAAGACAGGCGCCCGGTGTTTCTCAACTTCGTAGGGTGAATACTAACCCCGGAGAGCTATTTTCCGTTGTGAACCCGAAGGAGGCCAGGAGATGTTATTCCCATAGAGTTTAGTGGTACGTTGTGAGTGGTAGGACTTTTTAAAAATGGCATTCGTCGGGAATCTAGAGCTTGAGCGTGTTATACCGGAAATGATTTTACTGCGATATTTATCGGAGGTGGTTTTGGTCCATGATTGAGAACGTCAGCAATGAAGTCGGTACCGTAAGGTCGATACACCTGAGAAACGATGAGCCAAAGAGTCATGACTATGCCATAAGGATGTACGCACTCGAATGATAATTGCGATCATGCTGTACTCAGCTAGGACTCAGCGTGTTGGATTTGTTGGATGACAGCATGATCTAGGATATTATTCAGAGTTCCTTGGCCTTTCATAAGTAACATTCGTGAACGGTGGCATGACTGGCTTACCATGTTCTCAATGAGCCCTTTGAGCTATGAGCGCTTCGTTAGGACCTAGGGCTCGATTACAGTGCCATGATGCTTCAGTCATACAGTGAGCCTTTCGTCTGACGAGAGTCGTACCATCTCAAATTGCTGAAGACTCAACGCGAAAACGTTCCCGACTCATACCGACTCCGCTGAGCGCGAAGGGCGTTAGCAGATCGAAGTGGCAGTGCGATGACGTCATTTACCAAGGGACGAATAGAAAATTGTAGAAGGCCAAGGAGCTTTGGAGATTATGCGCAGGAGCGGTGCTGAAGCAGTGACACCTCAGTTACAAGGCAAAGGAAGGAGTTGTGTGGTGATTTGGCGGTGCTAAAGTAATCAGTTGGAAGCAACACAACGAGGCTGACGCGTGAAGGATGTCAATGCCGCGTTGACTGTTGACAGGACCGAGAAAATTGATCTGGGGAGTCAAGAAATTTTGCGGGGGGACAGCATGAGGTCGTGTAGTGCTGCGACTGTTTCGAAATCTGTCTTGTTCGGTATGGCAGTCTCGTCATACACGTGCGGTGCCGTACAGATGAGAGGAAACAGGACCCAGTTCACGATTACGGCCCCCGAATCAGACGGATGAACCATACAGTTGAAGTGAAGCTGCTGTGCCGGCCAAAATGTATACGCTGGAACCTCGAGGAGCCAAGGGGAGCCTGTCGGAAATGAGAAACTGACGAAAATGGACGGAAAAAAGTTCTGTGGTGCATGAATCACGAGGGGAACGAACAGGAACCAAGAACATAGAAGACGGCCCGAACAACCAATGTATCACGACTCGGCGAAGTCAGAAAGAGAGACCTGAGCCTGCAACTTGCCCTGAAATGATGTCCGGGCGATTCGGGCAAAAACTGCTTCCGAGTTCGGCTCGGCATCAGAAAATGGATGACCGAATGAGCTCTTGTGGTTTGAAAGAAGATGAGTGCGACTCTGTTCGGCTTCGGTTGATATCTTTATCAAGATGAAGAGTCTTGTCTTTTGGTCTCTGACCAGGCGCGGTGGTGTAACTCGGCCATATCCGGAGAAGTGGAGCGCCGGTCGAGACCGACGGCGCTCGGCTTACGCCGTTTGAACTGTACAGTTGATGCTTAGACACCGGGCGTCTAAATTCGTGAAACTGTTGTAACATTGAGCGGGCCGGTGGAAAACGTTCATGCCATCTGAGTTGGAGATATGAATAGCACAATAATCCTTGGTATAGTTTTGTGATGCTGAACGGAACCCTGAAACGCACGAAAATTTCAATGCTGTGAGATCCGTAGCAGACAAGAGCGAATTTAGGGCTAGTTATGGTGCGCATCTGGGCTCATCATGGTTCCTGGAATGCAGAGCTAGTCTTAGAAGAACTCACAACGTAATCGAGCCCGTTCTATTCAACGGACGCGCTCGAATCCCTAACGTGCCTCTGTGATCATTCCACGGAATGACGTCCCGGTGAAGGTACCTTGGCATTCTTTGAAAATAACCTCTCATCACGAGAACACTGAAACCCTTATATTCGAGTGGTATGATATTCTGAGTCATTATGGCACAGATTACAAGGAAATTTTTGCGCAAGGAGTCGACTCGAATGAATGACTCAGTCGTCGGCCTGTTACCCGGGCAACGGGCGTTTTTAATTCGCCGCAATAGATACGCCTGCGAACGAGTGTGAATTAGAGCATGGCGACCCCTAAACGTTCCCACCGAGTTTCGACCCCGAAAGCATGTACTGCGCTAGATTCTCCCATCACCGCACACGAGAGACTCGAAAGATCGGGCGAGGCTAGAGCACAACAAGCAAAGGGAGAGGATGTCTAGACTCTGCGAATAAGCTATGTGCGGTTCTGTTCGGATCGGGCGAGAGGAAGCAGGTAAATGCTGTGTCCGGAATCAAAGACTGGCCCTAGATTTTTGAGTCATCGAACGTGAGTCATAGATGATCCTCAGGGTTTCGATCGTACCTTCCCGATATGGCGTGGACCCTGGCTTGAGGGCCCCTAAAGCTCCACCCCCAAATCTTTCAGGGTGTGGACCGACGCTGCTCCGCTGTTGGTGTTCGTGATGATCGAGGACGAAGCGCTGACTCCACTTGCTATCGAGCATCATGGCACGACTGCCACGCTCGTCTTCTCGAAGTCTGTTGGTCATTTTCAGGGCATGGAATCATCGAGAAACTGTTGGAAATCTGTATTTCAACTTTCAATTGAGCTCGTAGTTTGTAGAATGTTCTCCGACTCGGATAATTACTAGGTTCTTCCTGCGGAATTCGAAAAAAAAGGATCCGATGACCCAGGAGAGAGAATGGTAGCGTCATTTGTCTTTCGTCTTCTGAGATTGTGTTCGTTCGTGAGTCGCTATTGAGTTGTGGGGTCTATTGCGTTGATAGGAGTTTATCAGATTGCTATTCAGAAGGCTAAGATTGACTCTGACTAATGACTCACGCGAGTATTCACGGCATCCGGTCATTTTGCCGCCGCCGGCTTCGGCATGACTGGCGGCTAATGTATTGATAATCCATTCAGGGACGAGATCTACCCTCGCCGATAAGTCAGCATCAACCTTGTTTGTATCTAACAAATCAAGCCGCCGTACCTTTGGACGTGAGCGCATAGATTTACTAAGCGTTTGCTGAGAATAGCCAGAGTGTGTTGGATAAAAGCAGTAGAGGAGACTCGAGGAGGTGGCGCAAATGTGCCTGATGACGAAGGACTTTGCTGGCGTTCGTCTCGATCTGGGTTTCGTCTGCTCCGCCGAGGAAATCGAGGAGCGGGAGGCGATGACAAACGTCAGAATTATCGAATTGTATAGTAGAGCGAGATTGGGGTGCTGGGGAACGTTGTACCTCGCTGATTATGCGGAGCAGGATGGACGGAGCGGAATCGAAGGGGGTGCTTTCTTGCGCTTGGTGTGAGACGACGCAGCATGATTGGCGCAGAGATCTTGATGTATGATCCTGCCATGATCTTGGTGTGTTTAATCGAAAAGATGTAGTGCGTCTACTGGGCGCCGTTTCACAGTTAAGCGTGGGAGTGGATGGTGACGTTGCGAGTGAGGGCGGGAATGATTAGCGAGATGCGCGGGAAACTCGTGATTGATGAACGTTGAGTGATCTGGCGATGGTGGTGGGGAGAAGAGAAGATGGTTGTATTGGTGGGAGTCGTTATCTCGTTGATTGATTGATTCGTCGCGAAGAGCAAGCGTGCTGCGTTGCCAAGCTGGCGGGGAGTCTACGATTGAATGAGAGGTCACGGGTTGAAGGATGGAGAGTCAGCACTGCGGAATGGAAGAACTGGAAAGAACACTTAGGCACGGTGTCGCACACGGAACAGGAGTTGCACGGAGATTAGATTTGCTTCTGTGCTATTTGACGAAGTCGATGAAAACATGGGCGCGTTGGGGAGGATCTAAATTGTCGGAAAAACTAAACTTCAGTCGCATAGATGTATCAGAATGATTGAAACTCGAGGAATGATCGAGAGGCGAAGGTTGACTTGCTGAAAATGTTATGCGAGGTGTCAGACGACAGTCCGGTGGTAGCTCGAGCCGTGATGCAATTCATTGCGTAGATGGCGTTCGAAGAATGCTAGACTCGCTAAAGGAAGATAGGGCATCATCATTATGATTGATCTACACCGTTGACGACGACTGACGAGGATTAGCGACGAGCAGAGACGCTTACAGAATGCTCGAGAAAGCATGTCAGCGAAATGGTGCTTATGAAAGAAACGGGGAACTCAAACATGATCCCAGGATTATGGCGTTGGGAAAGAAGCGAGATTTGCGTCAGAACGTGTCGCCTAGATATGATGGAGAACGCACATGGACAATCGAGAGATAGCTGGGGTAAGCGAAGGAGTAGTAAGACGACGGCGTTTAGCTCGGTCGTTTGGACGCTCGTACCTTAGTCAGTCAGGGAAATGAGGAAGGGGGTGATTTGACTCAAACCCTGTCATTGCCATCGGTAGGTGGTTGTCTAAAGAGACTTTGGGAGACCGAGAGATGGGCCAAACGGAGGTAAAAAATGCTATGAGTCTGAGCCAGCAAAGCAGAAGAAGGAAGTCCAAGAGTCGTAGACTCCGTCAATCGGAGTCTCGGAATATTCGGGCCGCGAGCGTAAAGCCTTTTGCTGCGTGGAGCTAGCGATGAGAAGCGCTTAGCGAGTGGAGTGGGGCATTTTCTAGAGTTCCAACGCCGTCTAATCGACGAAAGTTGAGAAAAGGCTATCGGAGCACGACGATCCGTGGCATTCAATATGCGCTTCGGTGGCTCCCTCGAGCATGGAACGGTGAGAACGTGAGGAGTCGATGAGGATGGGGCGTGCAGGACTGCGGGATGTGAGTGAGTATTGTGGGAGATTTCGGGCATGCTGGGTTGAGGCCGTGCGAGCGGCAGTAGAAGAGTTGAGTCGGTCGGGCGAGCAGAGTATATTTTGGGATTTACGAAGGAAGCAGCGGCCCTGGACTGGTTCGGGTGTAAGGGATGAACTCCGGATTGTTCGGAGATGGAGCTAGTGGGCGAAGAAGGTGACGTGTGGAGGATCTGCGATCTGAGAAGGAGAACCAGCGCAAGAGCAGATAGCTGAGTGAGGCCTGAGCGCATTCTAGTACTGGTGGCTATGATGAAATGAGATTGGTGGCGGAAGCAGGTGTGATCATGTCAGAGGCTACGCAATGTTTGATAAGCGCCTCTATAATTCCAAATATGTGTGAGAATTCGAGTCGTGTCGTCATGAGCGGAAACAGAGTAAGGTAAGCACTGACTGAACATTCGAGAAATAAACACATGTCACTAGATGATGCAAGGTTACGCCGTTGCGAGTCTTGGGAGGCCCATTGGAGATGATTGGACCTAATCGGGGACGGAGGTCGCCGGAAAAGCGAGAGCTGGAGACGCCCAGAATGGTCCAGAGGGGGAAAGGCGACTGTCCTGGCTGCTATACGGTGAGGGAGATTGCGGATGCAGCGTGCTGGATCGGCCGCGGAAGATGCAAGACTGCTATGGACTGAAGATTGGCTGGATGGAAAGATAAACGCCGGATGATCTGGATCAAGTCGGAATGAGTACTGGAGCGAAGCAGGATGACACCTGGGCTGTGCTGTGCTGCGACATGGGTCGGAGGGATCAGGCACACGGATGAGCCCTGATCACCTCGGATACCTCGGCCGAGGACCGAGAAGTTGGGGCGAGGTCGGAGTTCGGAGACGTTGACTCAGTCGATTAGGTAAGCAGAGCTCAGACAGCTTTGCCGGGTCTTCTCACACCCGGCCACCGAAAATCGGGCGCCACTTTTGGATTTACTATATATACGATGCCCCCCTCTGATCTTCCCTCACTCCCCGACTTCTTCCACTCGACCCTTTTCCTCTTTTATACACATGCGAGGCCAACAAACTGAAGCAGACCGCATCGCTGAACTCAAGGCTGATCCCCAATGTCGCGAGTTCGATGCCCACCGCTGTCTCTGCGACGCCTGTGGTCGCTGGGTCCATCTCTCTGGACGGGCTCACAAGATATTCAACTGGCGACGACACAAGAAGGGATGCTCGTTCGACAAGTAAGTCACCGTCTTTTCGTTGGTTATCAGTCAGCTCAACGGCTGCCAGATCACGTAATGCC
The DNA here is from genome assembly GCA_001632355.1 of Sistotremastrum suecicum HHB10207 ss-3. Classification (NCBI taxonomy): domain Eukaryota; kingdom Fungi; phylum Basidiomycota; class Agaricomycetes; order Sistotremastrales; family Sistotremastraceae; genus Sistotremastrum; species Sistotremastrum suecicum. The sequence continues at coordinate 8,143 of KV428190.1, forward strand.
ATCACCATCATCCACGCTCGCAAACCCAACTCTGGGATGTCCATGGTTGGCGACGAGAACGACGGAGAGGTAGATGAGCTTGAAGACAGTGAGGATGAGATGGATTCGCCTATGAGCAAGTACTCTAGCAGGTGTGTGTTTCGTCTATTCCTCCCCTTCCTCTTGTCTGCTGCGGCGGCATCCTTGGCTTCTGCCAAGGCACCTACCCAAGCTTCATTACTTACAATATGCTGATCATTGCCTCCCGCAGGTCGAACGCGTTTTACGCTCGTACCGCCACGACGCACCACCTCCAGCTCTCGACGTCGGCTGATTCGGCCACGTCGTATCATTCCCGCATGTCTCACACCTATCCCTATCCGCCTCCCGTATCATATCCCATGCAGTCGTCTCATTCGAGTCATCACTATGATCCGTCCGCAAAAGTCGTTGTGTGTGATGACTGTTCGACACAGATGCCTTTCCGTGACTACAACGGTCATAAGCGTACCTGTCGCTCAGGTCTTCACCATCGTCAGCCGCTGACTCATGTCATCCCACCTCCACCGTATTCACAGTCTCAATACGAATATTCATCGTCACCGTCCTCTACCATCTCCTTACCTCCCCTTCGTTCGCTTACTACGTGGAATACGGGGCATCACCAATCTCCTTCGCCTTCGCCTTCGCTCTCGTCGTACACGAGCATATCCCCATCCAATTCTGTAAAATCACCCTCGATGACACCTCCCCTCCCTTCCGCTGCATCTGATGGTCTCCCATCCCACGCTCGTCGACACCCACCTCGTCGCATCGAAGATCTGTGCGATCCCATGCCCGTCAGTCCGATGCAAGCCTCGAGATAACCACCCCTCCATCACCATCACGACATGATCATATACACGCGATCGTCCCGCTTTTCTTTCCTCTGCTTTGTCGACACCTGGTGTTCGTGCTTTCTTATTCATGTTTACTTCTTTTCTCTTCCTCTTGTTGCATTTGATTCCGATTCGGGCGATTGGGTGGGGCTTTGGACACCGTCACATGTTTGCTTCTGCGAACAAAAAAGGAATTCACTTCCTGTTGCGTACATTTGAACGCTTCCGCTTCTTCTTCTCATTTCTCTTATGGACGAGTATAATACGATCGTTACCAGATGTATAGAAGCAGTATATCTGTAGCATTGCCATCCTTCCCTCACTGTTTCATACCCGCATCGACGACCACATTTGTCGTCTTTATTGTAGTTTTAGCTGTCATTTGAATTGATGACCTTATAATAGCATTACCGAGCTTTCACGTGTGACCCTAATTGTAAGCAATAGATAGAAACTCAAGGGACCTTCGTGGCGCGTGTCGTGCAACTCCAACTCCGCAGAAGCCGAGCACTTGGGGCCTCCCCTGCGCACTGATAAACCGATCTGCCGGAATCGTCGTGTGCTCGTCCATCGTCATGTGTTACATCGCCCTTTCTCTAATTCAGAGTCGCAGTGGATATGAATGGGCTCCTATCGCGGATAATCTTCTCTTCTGATGGTTTACGACAGCACCAGATTCCTTCTGAGTCCCACTGTGCGAAAACGTTGAGTCGATCTGGCATCACACGTTTTCAGCCCAATATTATTTTTCTCATTTCTTTTTCTGTTCCGCGTGGAGTCGTTCGCGTTCGATCGTTCGGAACTCGTCTTGTTCTATAAACGGCAATGCTAATATACGATCACGATCTTCCGAGTCTGGAGCATGCGCTAACGCCCTCATGGATCATAGAATGGACTCTGGCTCGCTCTCGACTCGCGGTTGATGAGCCTCTGGCTCGGTGAGGGCTCGTTGGACTGGCTCGCCGAGTCGGGACCATAGACATAGGCCTTGCAGTGTTGCGCCTTGAGTGCAGGGCTTGGAATCCGAGCCGATCGCATGAGGATGGCACGGTGAGAATCGGTCTGAGCGAATCCAGTGTTCCAGAAACGCCCCGGATCAGTGTGGGTCTGAGACAGTCGCTCTGATTAGGCATTTGAGGCGCGCGATAGGGTCCGGTTCGGCCGCCTTCGATTTTTCGATTTTTCGAATGCCGAGATCTTCAATAGCCAATCAGGGAATTTTGGATTCAGTGTCGATGCCGGGATGCCTATTTCGGCGTGGGCGGTGTTAACGGCGGGCCAGATCCGATTGATGACTCAGAGAACCATCCAGGTCAATTTGATGATCCGAGGTTCTTCCCCAGCGTCCTGTCCCGTCGTCCGCCGGTTTTCGGTATAGCGACTTGTTAGACTGTTGGACGACTTGTTGATAGCGACGCTATACAGTGATTGACGAAAAGATCATCAACGCGAGAGCGAACGTGGTTGGAGGAAAAGTTTGCCGGGCGCGACTTGTACCTTGGAGCAGAACCGCATGATACCCGAGAAGTGACGGAGATGAAACGTCCAAGCCGGCTTATGTATTCTCGCAACAGAAAAAAAAACTTTAACGAAGTCGCAAAAAGCGTATATATGAGGCTATGGATGCTGAAGGAGGGTGCGACGAGATAGGGACATGAAGGGTCAGACGGAGCAAGATTTTCCAAGCGGGGATGCTCGTGAAGAGACCCTGGTCATGACATGGTCAGCGTCATATGATCCGCGGATAACGCAGATGTTCCAAAGCATTCTGCAATATTAATTGCTGAGTTGCCAGAAGGTTTGCGAAATAGTCTTTGGATACAGTTCACGCCTCGTGGATCGAGAAATTCGGCCCCGAGGCGAAAGTCTTGTTCATGAGAGTTTCGTAGCACTAGATCTAGCCGCTGAGATAGATATTCTGGCGCCATTGCTGAAGTGATAGCGCGAGATAGAAGCATTAGGGAAGATGTCAAGAGCTCTCTGAAACGACGCAGAAAGTTGTACGCAGCGTTGCCGAGACACTTGAACGAATAAACCCATGAGATAGGCTTCCAGCGGACCGACGGAAGAGTTGTAAAACTGCTCAGCAAGCAACTATCGCTCAGTTAGCAATATAGACGAGCGTTCCGAGATTGACGGAGCCGAGTCGCAATTCTAGGAAGGGTGGCTGAGATTTTCTGGGGTGAAGAAAGACGGTTGGGGTGTCGCAGGTCGTGTTTCAGATACGGAGCTCTTGTGAATGACAGGATTGGCAAAGAGAATCGTCGGCCGAAGTCGAGTCTCGATAAGAGTGGTTGACGAACGAATGGTGTGTATCGGATGAATCTTCCTTCGCTAGCGTGATACCATTGAGCGTCTGAAAGATAGAACAATAGTCTGATTTGACGTAATGAGGGGCTACGAAGAAGCATATCAATCGTGCATCTCGAACGAAGGCATGATTCGAAGGGGCAGCGAGTCCACTAGTTTCGGTTTCGTGTATTCGGATCTCTAGAGGAAGATAAATCAGCGTCTACACATCGAGGATGGACTCACTGACCTCTCTATCACATGTAACTTCTCATTTCATGACTCTGACCCGTCCCCTTGACAAGATTCAGGCACCAGAGAGTATCACCAGTCGGCGAGTCGGCGACACAGTCGTGCCATAACCGCGCAATGGGAATCGAAGAAAGAAACATCCTTCGAGAACTGAATGCTTTATGAAACCGAATGTGAAGATTCTTCTCAGTAGACGTATACTCAGCGGAAGTATTTGCACCTGGATGTGATGTTTTAAATGAGATCCGAGATGGCTCGATTCCGAATTCGGAGGCGGAACAAAGCTCGCTGTTGACAGTAGTCTCGAAACAGGGAGTATCTCAGATACACGAGAACATGAGACCACAACCCTGGGAATCGTCAGATGTAGCCAGATGTGGCTGTAGATATTCGGTCGACAAGGATGGCGTGATGATTCCGCACAGATAAATCGGCGACAGTTGAGATAGATCCGATATTTTTCGCGGTTCGCTGGATCATACGCGTCAAGGATACCTCTAGGGATATAGGGATATAGAGTCGAACCAAGCATGATACCGCCGTTCCACGGATTGAATGCATCTTAGGGTGAGCGACGCGTAAGATGGATTCACGCAGTCAGAATTTCGCCTATGCGCAGAAAAATTTTAAGTGACATTTCGCAGCAGCTACACCACATACTTCGAAGTACTTCATCGATCGAACACATGCGACGCGACGAGTGAGCCCTGTCGATCAGACGTTGCGTACGCGTCGACTTGAAGTTGAACGCATTGGCGTTTGACTCGGCTTGAGTCGGTGCCGTCTCATTTTTTTGAAACCCCGACCCGGCTTTGCTCAGCACGATGACGAGACACTCAACGACGCCGACGACTCGCTGAGGCATCCAACTCGACGCTCTCTTCCTCTCTTTGGCTTCCATACTTCGAGGCAAGATCGTTCCACTTTGTTTACTGCTTTGACCTATCTTCGAATCCGCGAAAACGTTCTCAATCGTCTGGGACTCTGGGGTTTCTTCTACGAACGTTCGGATGTCAATGACTCGCCCGAACACCATCGGTCTTGAACGTCGACAGCCAGAGCTTAGAGGTTGGATAGAATTAGATGGGAGACGAAAGTGGCTCTCGGTGGTGCGCCTTTGCTCGGAGTTCTGTCGTCGTCAAAAACAGTCTGACATCGTCATTACCAGTAGTAAGCTTCCCCTTCGTCTGGTCTTACTCTTTCAGAACCTTTTCCCTTACTCAGAAATCATCAATATGCTGCGGTCCTGTGAGACTACGTTCTAGATCCCCGAATGGCCGTCCTCGCACTCCCTCGTCTAATATCTGCATATTTTCCAGTCTCGGGGCGAAGATTATAGCTATCCATGAAGCAACAGGCCGTTACCTCGATTCATTCCCTGCGTACTATTATTCATGATCCTCTGATATCGTACTACCTTCAAACCGGAGATCTAATGCTGGCACCATCGCTTCGTTTACATCTATGGCCTCTATCTGGATCGTAAGGAGAACACTATTTTCTCGATTGAATCTGTCTTTCATCGCTTTGAAATCTTCGACGTCATGTGCCTTTCAGTTCTTCATCTCAAGTAATGGGCTTCCCTCTACGTCCAATCTAAATAGAGGAAGTAACCGGATTTCCACTATGTACCTTGTCATAATATCGAATTATGTTTGTTTACAGAATTTGGAACGAAGAATAGTGTGCTTGACATTGCGCGAGCCGACCTTTCGTATCCTTGTGCCTCCAAAGCGAGGGCTATCTTCATCTTTACTCTCATGTTTGTCCCTGTCGTTAGTAATCCTCTTCCTCCGAATCAACCGAGCTCTCTGTCCAGTTTCCCCCTTCGATTTCAGTTCCATACCACTTCAAATTCGTCAACACATCCTCAGCCGTCCTCCCATCGTCATCACTCCACATGTCAAGCGATTTGTCACGCATGAATTTAATCCCAGACATCTCTGCTGCCCAATCTTCTCGATCGAGTAGAACGCTTTCGAGTAAGTCAAGTGAGAATCGAGAATTTTGGAGGTCGAGGAAGTGAAGTTTCGGGAGCGGATGTCTGATGGTTTTGTCGACTGTATTGTGAGGGCCCGAAGATATGGCGGTGAGGATGATGTCGGCATCGATGGTACCGACTGACAGGCGTTCGACGAGGGAGATGTTTGCTAGGAATGTCGATAGGATCCCTGCATCGACAGAGCGGAGACATCGAGCAGAGATTTCGAGTTCTTTGAGTTGATTCAAAGGCACTCGATGTGTAAGGGAATCAAAGATAACGTCCGTATCTTCGATCATCCATTGTTTCTCATCTTCAGTGGAGTGTCCAAGGCTATGACCTGGCATGCGCAAGTATTCGTTAAACTCGACGCTGATTCGAGGATATAATGAGAATTTGAAGTCGAGCGAAAATGAGATCGGCCACCATCTGAGGGGTTCGACGGTGATGGATAGGGTATGAGAGTGAGTGAGAAAAGTGAGAAGGGGAGCAGGGAGAGCGGAGACGACACTCTGGTCTTCGCTACGCTTTATCGCGAGGGAGATGGATGCAGATGGGGGGAACAAGAAATTTGATAATACCGCTTCGGCATAGCTTGTGTCGGTCCATCGGAGGGTCAGATTTTTGAGATGGGGAAGGGGAAATGGAAGATTCGATGGGGGCGACTGGTTCGGAAGGCCCTGGCAGTTGTGATCGCTCGTCACATCGGACTCATCGGTGGGGTGGTCTTCTTCAACCTCTGCAGAGGGATAGTCATTCACGTCTTTCTGTACGAGGACCACATCCTCGAGTAAAGGACACGACTTGAGAAATTGAACGAGATGGGTGCTTGAAATCTCCTCACAATCTGCGTGCACGTGGGATAACAGACATGGAGAGGGGAACGTAGATCTGAGTGAAATATTCTTCAAAAATTTGAGGTCGGAGAGGCGAGGGAGATGAGCCAGCGATATGATCAGGGGATGGGCTCCAGGCGCAAGCTCCATAGACTCGAAGTGGAGTTGGGACATGTTGGGCGTAGTCACTGGAAGATCGGAAGAGAATATGGATGTGGCAAAAGATAGGAAGGATCTAGGGATGGGATGACGTAGAGATTGGATGCTGAGTCGACATATTCTGTGACAGGAGTTGGACTCGGATAGGGACTGTATGATGCGCTCAGCGTTCGTCGCGATCGCAGTTCCATTATCGGATTCCCCGGCTAGAAGCTCTTGTCTGAAAGAAACCCCATCTATTCCAAGAGCCAGAGGTGCCGATCCGGAACGAACCATGTAAGTGGATACCACGCTCGCAGGCCAGGAGAGATGGAACTGAGCCCATAAGCGAGGTGTATTCAGAGCAATATATCGCCATCTCCTGCATCTTATCGAACCGAGAATTTTTGAATTGAAATATGCGATGAGAGGCATAGGACTCACACGGAAGATATCTGATCTGGCTTGTTGACATGAGGAATGGAGTTCTGCTTAGTATTGGCCGAAAGAGATGGACTCGATGGTTCCGGCGTTCTGATCAAGTCCTGAAGATCGTCTTCGTATGTATATAGCTCCATTATTTGTGCGATCATTTCATCTGGAATGCGGTTAATGTGGTCGAGGGGATTTTGGGCCATGCTCAGTCTGAGTTGCCACGCAAATGAAGTTGAAGTTCTTCCGAATCCCGACCACTGCCGTCGTCGGTCACCTGACAGTTTCTCATCTCGTGTTCCCGCTCTCTAGAAGTAGAAACTCCCGCTGAGCACTGATAAAATCTGGAATATCCACCGAAATCAAATAATCTTTGTCGGCTCAGACGGGCATGTTGCGTGTCGTGAATGTTCACCGATTTGAAGTCGGCTCTGGAATCAACCTGAAATGATCAAGTTGAAGCCCCGGTTATTGTTTAATTCTCGCCGAAGATGGAATCATCCAAGAGGTTCTTGCTATCTAGCTAATCGAGACGAACGTACTAGTATGGAAGGTGCGTTATCGTCAATACCAACGCTATCATGACTGATTTCCGCCCACAGTACGCGTCACCACGTCGTCTATTCCGTAAAAAGTGCTGCAACATCCTATTTATCTCAACCGTCCTTCGTCGATCATTCGAAACTCGCTCCGACCAACCAGTCGCCAACCATCGCTCACGGTGTATGCCTTTTCCACCGCATATCGGTCTCCCAATATCTTGTGTTGATGTGTCAACCGTTCAGACGTCATCGGAACCACAAAATTGAAGGCGGATTACCTTGACTCCGTATGGTCCCCACTTGAGCGAATAGAATGAATTTCAAAGCTTTTTTTCGAATTTGGGTCGATTTGGAAAAGTAGCTGACGAAGAAGCCGGAATTGAAGGCAATATTGTAGGTTTCCTCTATTGCGAAGAGCAATTCGGTTGCTGATAAAGCAGTTCAGGATCTATAGAATCCATACGGTCCATTCGATAGAGTGACTAGAGTCCGATAACGAGGAGGATGAATGGAGGTTCTATTTCAAGACTTAAGAGATCTTCGTCCGGGAGATGGAGTCGTGAAAAGTATAGGAAGGACTTGGTTGATTATATTACCCATTACGGGAACCACGTTCGATCAGGATCCTACTCCGACTTGATCCTACCTTGCTTCTGCACAAGTGCCGTCGACTTCCATCTGTTGAAATACTTCGAAACTAAGGACGCTCACTCACACCACATATCACTCTGTGAAAGTCTGTAAATATCTCATTCGGTGAGTACTAACCCTACCAATGTCTATTGTCTCACTTATCCTATCATCGCCCAAGTATCCTATGTCAGAACCCAAAGGGACACTCGAAATCCAACCTCTATTCCCTCTCAGAGAAATTGAGGCCACTTTCTCGTTCGGACCTCTTGTGTTCACCTACAAAGGTCCCATCACATCCAACACAACGCCAATCCGCTCCATCCGCTCCAACGAAGCCTGGCTTATTTTCGACACGCTCGAAGACCTCAAAGACCCTTCTACATTCCAGGGAAGCATGGGGAGAGACCAGTTCACTACATTGGTCAATTTTTTGAATGGTGTCACGATTCGTGTGGTCCTTTTAAGTGCCTATTTCCCACCGGCGGATTTCAGCGGTAATGGTGAATGGAATCACAGTGCGTTCGAAAGCATTCTATCCGTTGACACGGTTTTGATTGATAATCGTAGCCTTCGGAGACGAAATGAAGAACGATGCACTAGTATTCAACCCCGCTGGCACAGAGTCGTAAACTTCAAACGGCTTTCACATTCCGATATTACATCCTCCTGGCTAGTCTTGGCTTTCCTCTCCAATCATCAATTAGGATATGGATTGCTGTAGCACGTTCGAAGTGAGTTTTCAAGTATTTCATGGATTGCTTGCAGTGTCCCATACGTGAGAATCGCTGTAAACGTTTAAACTTGCAGCCAATGCACACCCGGGGCGCTCCCGTCTCATATTCTAGAGCAGGCACGAAGTTGATGGATTTGGATGGATTATCGATAGAATACTCCGTTATCACTCGGCAACTAGGGTTTCTCTCAGAACACTGTTCCTGATATTCGAAGTCGCCTTAAAACGAAGCGCCTTCTGTACGATGCTTTGATCGACTTAGCTTCTCACTTCTCACCGCCTCTGCCAACCACTATCAGGTCTGTCTTCTCGTTCATATGCTTCCCAGACATCGCAAACTCATCTCGAAACAGGAGCTTCGAACCAATGTCCGAATTAAGCGGCATATTCGAATACCAACCTCTCCCTCCCAATCACTCGATCTACGCAAGATTCAACATCGGATCTCTCAGCTTCGAATACACCGGTTCCATCTCCTCTCACTCAGGCAACAACATCCCCCTCTCCTCCCAATACGCCACAGTTTACTTCAACAACTTCGGAGAACTAATAGGCCAATCCACCTTCCAAGGAACCATAGGCACAATCGATCGTCTCACCGTCGAAATCAAGCTTTCGAGTGGTGTATTGATTCGTGCCTTGCTCTCGAGCACTTATTTCCCGGCGGCTGAAATTGGTGGTGTCGGCTCCTGGCGTCGTACGTGTTTGAGCCTCGTTCAACTTCTATTTTTTGATCGAGCAGATCAGTTATACAGAGTTCAGGAACATCTATTCATTCTCAGGCGCCGGAAGATTGATACGAGCATCCCTTCTTCTCCCGGAATTGCGTGATCAGGAACCGAGCCTCGTACATGTATTTCCTTGAATACAGAAACTTGCTGATTCCGACCAGTCTCGAACCGAGACTACATAGGGTGCTGTGAATCAAGAAAGGAAATACCCACAATATGACGAGTGTCCCGGTGAGCACCATTCAGAGGAAACCAATCGGAAGTCACCTTACGGCATCTTCACTCCTCAGCCTCGATACCTGAGAACTCCTTGATCTTCGTCTTCCTCTCTTCGATCAACCCTTCTACGCCCTGGTGCCTGTCCAAACAGCCTCCGACCCAAACAATCGAATCGAGTGGCGATGCAGCTCTACAGCCGTCCAGGACACGCACTATTCCTCGCTGAGAGGAGAGGCTGTCCCACAACCGGCCCCGAAGTCTCTATAAACGCTGTATCAACTCGGCCCCGAACTCGAAGATACTCGACGAAATGGACCAGTCGTAGCTCAGCGGATTTAGACGCTGAGCATCGGGTGTTTTCGGGTTCTCTCCGACGAACCCTCCCGAATTGACCGAATCGCGTCCCGATTGGATCAGGGCGTTTGAACGTGTGTTGAGGGACTGCAGGAGTTGGGAAATCGGCAGAGACACCTAAATTCATCGTGCCGAAACATTTGATTTGAGTGGCCAGATTAAACAAGTTCAAACAACTTGAAGCAAGCCAACAATCCGCTGCACTCGTTCGCCGGGTTGCACGAACGTATCAGAAGATTTTAGTGTGCATTTTGCAACGGAAGACAATGTTCTCCAGCATCGTCCTGTGAATTCTCAATTTGTCCTAGTTCCAGGATTTTCCATTAGTTGGTCTATTTAACGGCTCACGAAAAGCGGCACAAACAAACCAGAACCTCCAAGAGAAACTTAAGAAGTGAGTACTGCTTCTCGAAGCTCAAAGATAATTCATATTTATGACTCCACATTTCTCGAAGCGCTATAATCAAAATGCCCAAACTTTACGGAAACTTCGAATTTGACTCCCCAAAGGGAATCAACTTCACAATCTTCGCCGCATTCTACGAAGGCAACAAGGCCTACGTCTTCCAAGGAGCCATCACACAAACAACTCCCGGCCTACGCCAAATTAAATCAGCCATCGCATACGTTGAATATACCACCATCGATCAATTACAAGGTATCCTCGATTTCACCGGAAATTGGGGACCACAAGACCAGCTCACGGCGTTCGTTTACCCTTCGAATGGCACGAAGTTGGTATCCAGCTTCCATGTCGATACGATGGTCCCGATAAACTTCAGCGGAAATGGATATTGGTCAATTAGTATGTGATCATAATCATGCAAGTTTTCGCAACATAAAACTGATTATATATGTTCGCAGTCACAATTGAGGTGGACGATGCAAAGGCGCTGGCGGAGGGCAGGACACTCGACATAAAGGCTTTGATCAAGAAAGCTAACGAAGAGAATGTTGAACGTGAAGAGAAGGAGGACTCGAAGGAGTAATTCTGTGATACGGATATCTAGTCTGATACGCGCGGACATGCAGTAATATTCTCCTTTATTTATCGTCATTTTGAGAACGCTCGATCTCAGAGCTGCATCCAATGAGATCGCTTTCCCTACGCTAAGAAACGTTTCCATTGTGTTAACAAAAAAATCGTCACTGAGCTCCAATAGCTGCGGCCGGCGCTTTGACCTTACGTAAGCGCTTTCTGATGTTCGTCACTGCGCATGCTATCCAGATGCTATCTCTGGTTCAACCATCGCTGACTCTCTGGCGCAATCACGACTCAACTTTGGAGACGTAGACCCATTCTAACCGTTGGACATCTCCTACTGCTCAGACTTTCATTTCATGGAAGTTGATAATGGGATCTTTTCCTGACGACGCCAGTTCCTCTCTCGCATCCGCACAGCCTACCTCGGTCGACAAAAGCAATACTATCGCTTATCAACGAGGTTCAGCGACCTCTGAACATCCTAAGAGCTCTGATGCGTCTTCATTGAATCGAGTAGTGCGAGTCAGCCAACTGAGATTCAGCGCGTATCTTTACCCGGAGAGTTCAGTATTCGGGCTGATAGCTGGCATTAGGCCACGTACCTACGGCGGTGGGCGCAATCGAGGGAGCCTTTGAGACGGATGCATTAAAGATGTACATGACGGGTCAAGACGTAAGTCAATCATATCCGTAAACCTCGATCACGCCTCTTCGCCGCAAAATGCGAACATTAATTCTTCTCAGTCTTTTCGTCTTCCGATACCAACGCTAACCTAACACTCAGGGAATATCTGCCTCACGCCCTACAATTGCATCCAGAATATTCGAGATCCTCCTCATCCTTTACAATCTCCTTCGACTCATATCTTTTCAAGTCCTTTCGGGGAGATCATTCGTCATTGTCAGCCCTCCACCGGTTCTTGGGAAACGACAGGGTTGGAAAGGGATTTTAGATGACGTGGTTGATACCGCTTGGATGTTCGTAATGCGCATCAAGAGAATCAGCTCTAGCGACGTCGCTAAACGCGTATGTACTCCCGTTATTCAATCTTGACCATGAACTGAACCGAGGACAGCGGCGAATAAATTATCGCAAGCAACAGACCGCTGTCATAGAAGCTACTATTGGAGACCGAACGAATGACATGTATTGTATCGAGACACTGGCAACGCATCCTGACTTCCAAGGACGAGGATATGCCGGGACTCTGATGAAGGCCGTTGCGGAATTGGTGTGTTCAGTCCTCAAATCATAAAATGCTACATTACTTATCTGGATCGTACAGGCAAATTCTGAAAGACGTTCTGTCTGGCTTGTCGCCTCCGGTCCACAAAATGTCCCCTTTTACACATCACATGGATATAAAACTGTCGGTCAAATACGCCTGGGTGACGACGACGAAACTTGGAAAGGAGGCCTGCTCGTATGTGATGTTGTAGGTTTTTCATTTTATTTGCTACGAGCTCCGAAATCGATTAACACCCTCAGATGGTTAAGGAATATTCCCCTCTATAGCCCGATCTGGAAGTATAGATAAAGTGAACGGAAGCTACTGACGGTTACTCATGACATTCGATTATCTCCTGGGTAACGAGTTCACAGTTCACTAGTACTTGTAGACCGTGATGTAGATTATGGAGTCTAACATAAGCTTGAAGGAACGTAAAGGAATGCTTGAGAGGTCGAGGAAGTCGAGGTGCGACGAAATTCCAAAATGACCGGCGTGATCACGGTGAGTTTCGGATCGCAGTTCGGAAGACGCTCAATAGGGCGCTACTACCTGGTATTTTGTTGAAACTCCGCTCTCGTTCCCTCTCTGACGACGCTGGACCTCATTCGACTGACTTTGGCAACTAGAAAACTTTTGAACAGAGCGTCATCAATGGCCTCTAGCGAGCATGATGTACTATCGTGGCGGTGGACCGCAAGATTTGTCTCCTTTGCTTTGCAGCATAAGGGTATTATCCACCCGCGCCAGTCTGAGCGAGTCCGAGTCAGCCTGTGCCGAAACGACAATCTCGCGCTGTGAGAATACTATCCCCTCAATTCTTCCCGTGGTTCTGGATGCTCTCCCATGCTTAGCGAAATCCCTGAGGCGCTCATTTCCATCGGAGTGATCGGAGTCGATCGCTGCGAACTTAAGCTTAGTACACCACGCAGGAAACCGAATCGGCTCCCTTCCTCTTGTGTATCAGTTGACTTCGTGCGTTCAATATTTATCCGATCTTGTCATGCAATCAGGGGTGCATTCCACCGACGACACAACCCAGGCGCTTCGCCTCCGACGCGCTCCTCAGAATTTCTCAGACCTCTGCGCCCGTTGCAAAGTCTCACACTCCTGAGCATACTGTCTTCTATATACTATGCAACGTTATCCTTCTTTGAACCTGCATCGACCGTATTGATCCGATTGTCATACCCCTCCAAAATGTTCTCCCGTATCGAAAGGCTGACCACCAGCGCCGTGTTCAAAATTCAGGAACTGCTTCAGACGCCATAGTGAGAACATGTGATGCCAGAGTAGCGCAAAATGATTCCGAAGCTCATGAATGATCACCCATATCCGTAAGAGAATTTTGTGCAGCCGGAGTCGAGACTACGACTATTGCCTAGCCAGGCACTTCTACGTCGAAAAAGATATATAAGAATACGGATTGTGACTATGAAGATCATCAGAATCTACCTCTGTTAATTTCATACTCTCCCCAGTGAGTTATCACTCTTCACTCCGTTTAATATTAACTTGTTCATTGCATTATCTTCAGGTTCAATTATGCCCGAAATCCACGGAACTCTCTTCCTCGACGGAAAGAACCTTGCCGGCAACTTTCAGCTCAATCCTATCAAGACATTTGTCTTTGACGGCTCCATCGGTACCGCGATCATAAAAGAGTCGATCCACACACCTGCCGTCTTGATCTACGAGAACGAAAATCAACTTCGTGGGGTCCATAAGTTCCAGGCTGTTTTCGGCCACACTCAAGTGACCGTCACCATCGATGACGGAGTCAAATTCAGCGGCAAGATCAATAAGCCGTTCGGACCTATCATTACTGCTCATGGAGAGGGAAGATGGGCCACTGTAAGTCAAATCCTCAACAAATCCGCGCCCCGTTTTCTAATATCGAATGGACAGTATCATCCTGCGGCTCAAACTACATTGACCGTCCAAGAGAGCGACAACTAATTCGCTGGTAGCGATCTCAACACATATATCCTTCTCAAGTACTTTCCTGTTCTTTAGTTCATTAGAATAGGGCTGTATATAGGTTTCGTCTCATGTTGAATTGTTGACTCGCCTGAAATTGAGATTTCTGGAAATTCATCCATCTACAGGCCGTTTATTACGACTGAGTAAAATTATATTGTATGCGACCAATCAGAACCCCTGAGCCCCCTCAAAACACCTCCCGTGTCTCGATGATTGGATCACGCACTCACAATGATTCAGTGCCGAGGGCCTAGACGAAAAAGGAAACGATCACCTCCGTCTTCCCACGTGCGAGGACTCAAGGAACAGACCCTTTCGAACTCTCCAAAGGTGCGATCCCGAGTATTACGTGCGAAAACCACTCGATTCTATATTGACCCCATGACCCAATTTTGATCCTTCGAAGTATCGGAAAGGTTCTCAGACGCCATGGCATCACGAATGTGCGCACATGTGTGAAGCCCTTCGGAACGCTCAGTGTTGATTGGAGCGACATGATCAAAGAATCGCATGGATTGGAGCAACTCGAGGGTGGTATGGCGTTAGATGTCGAACCAATAAATGGCGCTAGGAACTATGCGAGGGATGTCAGTGGAATATATAAAGGTTCATCCGATATCCTGTTTCAAACGTCTCATACAACGATCACCCCAAACAACTGAAAAATCGTTAGGTTTGTATTGATCTCCTCTCTGCGACGCCCCCATCTGTTGACAAAGAATAGCCATGCCTGAACTCAAAGGCAGAGTCTACGTCCGAGGAGGCACCCTCCGCGCATATTTCATTTCCAATCCGATCACCACCTTCGCTTTCGAGGGCCATATCGATAATTCCATTATCAAAGAGAACGTATCCACGACCGCCACGCTCCAATACAAGACCGAAGACCAACTCGAAGGCAAACATAAATTCGAGGCTGTCTTCGGTCCCAAGGACTTGATCGTCACGCTCAACGACGGTGTCGCATTCCGCGGCCCAATTAAGAAACACCCACGTCCCACTCCTGTGCTTCCAGGTGAAGGGGAATGGTTCGAGGTATCTGTACTCACAAATTATCAGCTACCCAAGTCTAACCGCTCAACAGTATCATTTCGCTCCCAACACGGATATCACTGTCGAGGATGCGTGATCAGGACGAACATTTTGTTAATCGCTGAACTGATAACGTCTCTTAGTAAATGCCCGTGAATAGTTGTATACAAGTAACGTCGGGTCTGAACTTCGTTCGGGCCCGATTTTCGCTGAATGAATGTTCAATGGTTCTCTCAATGCATGACCGGAGAGCACGCTTATTTCGCATGTCATCGGGACCGGCCATTGCTCCCGTGATTGGATGGTACATGAAGCGTGTCAAAAATTCCGCAGGTCTCCTAGTCAGGCGCTTCGTATAACTTTGTTCGGCTTCTCGAATCGTCTGCCTGGACCTCCGGAGAGGTTTATAATTCTCCGAAATATTTGTGAAGACAGATGAATGACTATATAGACCCCCAGTACTCAGAAAGTGACGGAAAGCTAAGAGGTAGCAGAGGGAAGTAGAAGATACCCTTCAGAGCCTCGGGCGCTTGTTGGCTGAAGCTGGCGTAAGCGCTGGGCGGCGACTAGTTTCAAGCTCCGACGACATTCTTCAACAGCTCCTTCAACCGTTCAATTGAGATAGACCTCTCTCCGAATGGATTTTCTTGCTACAGCGATGGATCTGGACACGATAAACTTCCTCGCTCATCTCGGGTATCAAGTTCTCGATGACTCGATTGGAAGTTCAAAGCTACTAGTACCTCAGGCTGCGGTGCTGCTCCCGAAGCTCATTCGACAAACTCAAATGAATCTATCGTGAATGTTTCAATATTTCTCATTAAAAATATTGAATATTTCTGCTAACCAGCGCAGAGCCACATTGATACCCCGCAAGCAAATAAAGTTACCGAAATCCTCGTAAGTCGTACACATATTATAATCTGACCGAAGCCGTTACTGAAGCAGATTCTAGCACTGTTATTCCTTCCATTCTTCTGCATTATCGTATACTCAATGCGAATCCTTTCTTCCTTTCGATCTCGGGTTTTAGGAGTTCTATGGAGAAACTGTCGGTTCTCGAACCATCTATGCAATATTTGGTGAGCGGAGAAAAATAAAAACGAGGGGATTCAAGAAATCTAGCTGACCAGCGGACAATAGATCGGACCGCGACCCCATTTTCTGTCAGTATTCCCGATGACCATTTCTCCGACAGTCTCGAAGCCGTGGGCATTATAAAACGGAACGTTCTGAAGTCCGCTCGATATAAGCCAAATTGCGCGCCCTTGAATATCTGCCTGTTCGTACGTCAGCGTTATTTCCCTTACGAAACGGGGATAAGCGCTCACCAATTCTCCAGCACAATCAAGCAATTGTCCCCCCAAACCTTGACCTTGACAGAGCGGAGCGGTCGCAAGAAGGTGAATATACATCATTTCGTCCACTTTATCACCTAAAGCGGATCTGACAGCCTTGTCATGTGCGGATTTCAATTCTCTTTTTCTCTGATACGAAGCAATTGCTTTTAGTAGAAGCCATTAATTCGTTCCATCATCACATACCTTTTTGATCATATCGGGCTCGAAGCTATCCAGAAAGCTGCTCGCAACACGGGAGACATTATCGACAATCACGCTCCTCAGGGATCTTCTTCGTGAGGCGTTCTTTGGATCTTCCGGAGCCCGCCAGAGAACCACCAGAGCTCTCCCATCATCAAGCTCCAATACAATATCTTTTCTTGCGATCCAGGTCCAACAACCTAGAAAACATCGGATCTTCCGACACAATGACATTTTGCCTGGCCTTCCTATGCCCTGCACAACGAATGTCAATTACGTACTTGTCGAAAATCAAGACTGACATCTTCTCCAGCAATGTATCTTGTATAAAGATCATACTTGAAAGCTCTTCTGATCGTCTGTGCTGCAGTGCCGATTTTCCCTGGCGAATCTATATTTATTCTCTCGGCAGAACATAGCAATATCCAAGACACGCACGAAACGTCAAGCGCTTCACAGCTCTCGAAAATGTGCTCCTTCTATTCGGAAGTTGATAATTATGGGAACTGTGGGTTATGATTTCCCAACTCGAATGCTCGAATTGAGAGGGAGAAAGAAAAGAGAAGGTGCTCGTATGGATACTCATACGAAGCGAAGGTTGGGTCTGGGTACGTCGTCAAGAATGCTAGTTCTTCAATGGAGGATGGTCCAGCTGTCGCGCAGCCAAACATGCCTCCGCAGCACGGTTTCCTGCCTAGTTGGTGCTTGAGCCTCGGCTTATGGGAGTTGCCGGACCCTGAGGCTCGAAATCAGAGCACTTTTCTCTGTGAACTATGAGTTCGAATAGAAGGCGATTGAAATATCATACCTCTATGCAACACCATGGTACGCATTGCATTTCTAGGTCGGTTTATTTAAACTGAAACGTCTTACAGAGTGCTTTGACGATTTCTACACGATGACATGAGACATTTCTATCCCCTTGACGAAGCCCTGAACTTGCTGGATTCATTTTTATGTAGTTGCTGGATGATCGACCGCATTCACTTGTCCTGCCTGAAACAACGCGTGAAGGTCGCTCGCTCGAATCAGATTATCAGACTCGATCGTTGGCATGGAAGCAGCTGGTCAAACCACGTCATGCTTAGTCATCCGATCTTGACGGATCTGATCTGATCTGATCTAATGAATTCTCTGACGTGGCATCTGCTGCAGCTTTCTACGCTGTCAAAAATATCGTATCAGCCAGCGTTCTAGATCAGTCTCTTGTATTCGAACTCTTCCGTCTGACAGTAAAAATCCTCCGCCTGACATGTATCCCACACGGCGCCGATGACTCGAAGCTGTCCGAGCTTTCCGGAGGATCGACGGGTTCTTCATCCCGGTTCCTCTCACACGGCCAGCTGGTCGAAAAGTCGGCGGTGGACTAAAGTGACTCTTACCCTCCTCTCAACCTCTACCAATGGAGGGTCGAAATCTCGCTATCAGCTTGCCCGCCGAACTGCTGGGAGAAATCATGCGGCACTATGTGGACATTGACGAGCTTCAGGAGCTTCAGGAACCAGACAATATGACGAAATGGGCCAATATCCAGCATATGTGCGTGTCCTGTCGTGCTGCCGTTTGAAGTCCACTAACTCTTGAGCGTCCCATGTCCAGATGCACTCGATGGAGGAAAGTAGCACTGGCTACTCCGTCTCTCTGGGCCTACATCCATTTCGGATGGCCTGCGCACGTAGTTGCCAGATTCTTGGCCCGAAGCCGCAAAGCCCGTCTTTATATCGGGATCAACAAAGATGCCTTCACATCAGGCAACTTCCCTCGATTCCACGACGAGCTCAACTCCCTCCTCAATCGAGTCGAGCGCTTAAGCATCAAATGGTGTCCCTACCATCAGCCTCACGGTTATCTCGTGCCTGATCCCAATCCTATCTCTTCTGTCCTCTTAAATTGGATATCTGATATCCTGAACGGAAAGCACAAAGTACCTCACCTTTGGCAGCTCCATCTCAAGTTCTACGAACGTGAACCAGTGCGAACGGAGACGTTATCCAATCTTCCACATCTTCTCGAGATCTGTTCGCGAAGCATTTCTCTTACCACCCTCCTGCCGGTCTCGTACCAACTCCGACGTGTAGACATCGACTATTGTCATACATCACCTATTCATCTCATCAACCTTCTTGCCTCCGCTCCGATGCTGGAGGACGTCCACTTCTTCCACGAGAACGAATACGATATCATACACGAAGGGTCTTTCGAAGACCTCTCATCGAATCAATCCACGATATCCCTCTCGCACTTGAAGACGTTCACAATTGGCTGGTGTCGTAGCTCATTCGTAGATGAATTGCTGTCTCGGATTACGTATCCGCCGTCGGCCGAAATTTCCCTCTCCATATGTCGAGAGCCGTCGGCAAGGATCATGACTGACTTCCCTCTATCCCTACGATCTGCCCTCCTTTTTTCGACTTCGCTCTCCATCGACGTGGAACGCTACCGGATCGGCGAGGCGCTCAGCGCTGCACCTTTCGCTCTTCATTTCAGTTCCTCTCGTTCCGCAGACTACCATGTCGATTTCAATGAGCGGGGAGCTAGAAGCGAACGCATTGCCGAATCGAGCGAGATGATAGACGATATATCATCGATGGGTCCTTTCGAGAACCTTCAATACTTCAGCATAGCTATGGCACTCCTTCCAGATTCGCACACTATGACGCGTCTCTTTGACGGTTGTAGTGAAATCGAAAACCTAGCCGTTACGGTCCGAGACATCGATAACTTGATCACGGCGCTCAGCCCAAGTGAATCAACGACACCACCCTGTCCAAAGTTACGAACCCTTTCGCTCTTCAATTCCAAATTTAATCCTTTCGCTCTTCGGGACGTTATTCAGGAGCGGAATAAGCAAACTGTTCCTCTCAAAGAGCTGCGACTAAGGAAGAATCGAAGACTTCGACCTAATGAGGCAGGATTTCCCTCGGTGGTCAGTGTTTTATCGCGCCTGGAAGGCATGGTGGTGACAATAGAGGAAGATATCGATGAATACAGCTCAAGTTCTTCAGACACTGACTCGGAATAAAGCTGCTTACACGTAGCATGCGGACTTTCCGGCCGCTTCTCCATCCCATCGTGTACAATATATAACTATGACAAGTACTAGAATTTTCTATCATCACAGGGACTCTTTGTACATCTTTGCGAAATGTCAGGTCCTCTTCTTAAGCAGAAGAACTCAACACGCACTTGCATGTTCTCCACAGGCCCCCCGATTATGTCCCTTGAACCCACATCCGGTCCTTTCTCCACCCGCTCAAGCCTGCCGAGCTGCCTGCCGCCGAACCGGATCCTGAATCAAACTCCGACCCGACCCGCTCTCTCGACGTTCCCTGCGTCGATTGTCTTAGTCCTCAGTTTCAGACTGTCTACGCGTAACGACGGCCAAGCTGAGGTATGATATGAAAGTATCCAGTCGATAGATACGCTCTGACGGTGTGCAGTGCTCGTTAGTGATGCCAATCCAGTCGCCTGATTTCTAGTCGTGCCCTGCCCGCGGAACTTTGCATCCAGTGAGTCCTATAAACCGGTCCCACGCGTATTGATGCTGATTATCAGACCCACGATCAGCTGGTGGTCTCCTGGTCTTCTCATTCGTATCCGGTTGTACACGTCTCTCGCCGACTCTCGCTCATCGCGTCTTTTCGTCCAACAACGACACCCCTTTCTTCCCAAGTCTCTACCATGAACGTGGACTACACTCTCCGAATACCTAGTGAATTGATCGTGGAGATCATGTGGCATTATTCCCACGTGGACAATCTCCAAAATTTATTTCCAGCGAGAGGCATCGGCATCAACCCCATGACGCGTATCTCTTGCGTGTACGTCCCGTCTACAGTTTGCTCGGAATCCGTCTGACTCCGCCGTGAATAGCTGCCGAAGATGGAGAGACATAGCCCTTGGAGACCACAGTCGATTCTTGTGGTCTCAGATCCATCTGCGATGGCCTGTGCCAGTCGTGACCCGGTACCTCGAACGAAGTGGCAAAAACACACTTCTTTCGATTGGCTTCCTCTACACAAGTTTACCAGACGCGGACCAATTTGCCCGACATCACGCTCAACTCGATCCCAGTCGCATCGAACGATTAAGCGTCGACCATGCCCACCCATCTCTCTATCAAGATGCTTTCATGGCATGGATATATGATATCCTGGCAGAACAGAGTAGCGCGAAGAACTTGTGGGACTTAGAGCTGCAATTTGGCGGGCCCGTGATCCGGCAGATGCAGCAGACATACTCCTTAACTGCTCTGCCGCAGATCTCTGATGTTCGCTGTCCTCGTATCCCATTCCAGGCCAATCTGCTCAATCCAACGCTCCTAACACGTATTGAGATCGCCTACTCCGAGAATTCTCCGTCACATATCATCAATATCCTAATCCACTCTCCCCTGCTTCAGACTGCCAAGTTTCGTCGCACGTCGAATCCAATCAGAATCGCAGGCGAATTCTCGTTGGATCATCCTCCAACCTTCCTCCAGCATCTGAAAACATTGGAGTTTGGCCCCTGCCATACTCCTTTCGCCAATGCCGTTCTCCAAAGCGTAATCTTCCCAGTGTCCTCAGAAATTACGGCGAAGATCTATCGAGACACTCCTCGCATCATGACTTCGTTTCCAGAGACTCTCGAATTCACGTTATATTCCGCGCACACTCTAACCGTCTCTGCAGAGCGGATGAGGCTCTATCTCAGGGGCACGTATCGAGTTGATCCGACTCATTACCCTTTCCGTCTCGGATTCGCCTCGCATGACTCTCCCACGTATTGGATGGAATTCAATGAGTACGAAAATAATGGAAGCAAACAAGGGACAGACTTATTACGCGATATAGCTCGTCGTCATGATTCCTTCCCTCAGTTGAAGAAAGCCACCGTTCACGTTCGTCATCTACCCAAAGCCAAACCCCTGATTCGACTGCTTACGTCATGTAAAAATCTCGAGGATCTTACCCTAAAATCAATCGCTGTCAATTCTTTCATTGCTGCCTTCGGATCGGGAGATCCAGACTCCCCTCTGTGCCCATTGCTACGCAAACTAGACATTCGAGGCTCCGCGTTCGACCCCTATCAGCTAAAGGATACTCTAGTCGAGCGCAAAGCATCTAATTGCCCAATTCAAGATCTATCGATCACCACGGATGTCTTTCTCCAGACGATGCCATCTCGCGGCCTTTCCGTCGATGAGGTTCTCCAAAAGCTCGATAAATTGGTCGATACGTATACGGACGAAGGTGGATATTGGACGACTGCGACTGAGCCCGGAAGGTTCCAATATGAAGACGTTATAGAAGAAGATGACCCTGATGAGATGTATGAAGCTGAGCCTGACCAGGAATACGGAGGCTATGATGATGACGTATACGATGACTACTAGTATAATTGAGACGGCGATTTCGTTGTCGAGGATTCCGAATGCAACTGCAAAGCTTGTCTTTGAGTTTACCGATGTGGGTACGAACTACTTTACCCGAATATAATACCCAGTAATTGTACAGATGAATGCAGGAGCTCGGTATAGCAGCTTCGTCAATCGCTGATACGCTTCCGAATTCCGCTGCCGAATCCCTTTTCAGAGCAGCCGCCTGCTGCCAAGTCAGATCGTGCCATAGACATTAATTTATTGACAGTCTTCGACATTGCCTTCACTCACCAGGTATGACGCTATCGAATGCCCTCCTCTATGTTCCACTGAGAATTTTAGGCGACCCACACGGCCTCACCCTCAATCGATAACCCCTTTTTGCTGTTTCGCCGCAGTGAAAATTTCACCATCACCCCATCACTCCGATTCACTCGTTCAAATTTTGGCTTATGGGTACCCCTGCAGCATTGAAACTGCCAGCTTAACTAGTCAGCACTATTCTGCTTGATACGGTCCACACGGAGCAATTGCAAGACCTCGCAAATCCGGATTACTCGAACAGATGGAAATGGCTTATCTCCATGTACGTCACCGACGTCTCCTGAGATGAAGGATAATACATTGACTGGTCCCTTTTCAGATGCTCTCATTGGAGGACATTAGCACTGAAAGACCCATATTTGTGGTCCTACATCCATCTCGCATGGCCAGAATCCGTCGTCAGGCGATTTCTAGAACGCAGCGGCAATGTCCCCCTCTCAATCGGCATCGATAAATTCGCAGTTCACTCGGATCATTTCAGAATACTTCGCGATGTACTCTCATCAGTCCTCCATCGAGTTGAACAACTCGACATCGAATGGCCACGAATCGATCAGCCAGGACAATACATCGTTCTTGACAACTCTCCCGTCTCTTTCATTCTATCGAGGTGGATATCCGACATTCTCTCCGGACATTTAGGAGCATCTTCGATATCTCGACTTCGTCTCCAATTCTTCGACCGAGAAATCGAAGACATGATCAACGCGGGTTCTTTGGAGCATCTTCCCAACCTCTCCGAATTATATACCCGCAGCGTTGCTGTTCGAATTATCTTGCCCAATCCATCCCTGTTGACAAAGCTGGATATTGATATTCGTCAGATGTCGTCTCTAGATGTGATCAGGTTCTTATCACTTGCTCCGATGCTCGAGCATGTGGATCTGTTTCACAGATACGAAGACAATCGCTCGCTTCTCCCACGATTCGTGGATGATGAAGGCACCCTCTCTCCCTTCTCCCTCGATCACATGAAGACATTCCGAATCAGATGGTGCCTCCATCGCTTCGCCGATCATATCATGCGACTCGTCACATTTCCTCCCTCTACAAATATCACTCTCAGCATCTGTAGGCTGCGCTACACGTCGGTCATGGACTTCTTCGATGGTCACTTCCAAATCATGCTTCTCTCTTCGGTATCGCTCTCCATTAACGTGGAATGGTTTCGATGGGGGAAACATTCGTCTGGCTTTCCCTTCATCTTCGAGTTCTCCGTCCCCGATGCAATCCATTATCGCATCAAGATCGACGAATGGGGTCTCGATTATAACCGCAATGAGGAGGCTCATTCGATGTTCGTCGCTTTGGCATCTCTCGGACCGTTCCATGACTTGCGGCAAATTTCTATCTCTTCACGATCTCTTCCGGGCGCGAAAGCATTAAACATTCTCCTCGGCAAGTTCCCAGTCATGGAGGAAATCGCGGTGAAGACTCGCGATGCGGCACCCTTCATCGCTGCCCTGGGTTCACACCACCCTCCGGGACCTCCGTGTCCTTCCCTTTGCAAACTCGACTTCCGGGGCTCAAAATTCGACCCTCGTCATCTTCGAGATGTTATCATCGAGCGACAAGAAGCCAATCATCACCTCCGAGAGCTCTGCCTCTCCATCAATCAACGGCGATTGAATCTCTCAGATCCAGATCTCTTCACTGTCAACACAGCGATACGGTTCCTGAATCTAGTCGCTGACAAGTACACAGAAACGGGCGATTATTGGACATCGAGTTCCGAAGAGGATGGATAAGATCACTGTAGCGATTGTCTTCCGTTTCAGGCGGGAGAGAAATCCCAATCGTAAAGCCGAAGTTTTTGCCTCATCAGCCTGTCCGGGTACCTTAAATTATCCTTAAACTGTACAGCTGTAATACGATATGTCATTCACATTGTAGATGCCTTCACTCGTCTCAGATTCAGTGCGACCGAATCTTCAATCGGGGTCTTCTGAGAGTGCAAAATCACGTGCGTCCGTGCCGAATCCATCCAATTTCAAACCCCGCTCTCTTTCGTCCCTTGTATGTGGACGGTCCGTTTGTCGCGAACTCTCGTGTCTCAGTCTCATTCTCAACTGCAACACGATCAATTCAAGTTGAGATTTCAGTGCTAGACATCTTTGCACCATCCTGAACGTTCAACTTCTCTGACAGTAACGCCACAACCTCCGATCTAATTTTTTGCGTTGTGTCTGTCACGCGAACGTGTTCTCCTTCAGACCAAGTAAGTCACGCCGTCTACCAGCTCGTCTACCCTTACGCAGAAAGATATTGATAATTTGGTCAGATATCAGCTCACTTGGCCGTGTCCACAGGATCCCAGCTCTATTCCATACCGTTTCACCAACCCTCTCTTCGCGAAGCCACCTCACCCAACATCGACATCTCGTTTATTTACCATGAGTGCCACCAACTACACTCTTTTTATCCCTAATGAGCTTGTCGCGGAGATCATGTGGCATTACGCACATACGGACAAACTTCAAGACCTAGTGAAACCGCACAGTGTTGGTGCCATGGCGCGTATCTCCTCTGTGTGCGTAATTATTTAATTTTATTCGTCTCTTGTCTAAAGTCATATCCAACATACAGCTGTCAAAGATGGAGGAACATAGCGATAGGCAGCCACAGTCGATTTCTGTGGTCTCAAATCCATCTGGCGTGGCCCAAGTCAGTCGTTACTCGACATCTTCAACGATGCGGGAAGGATACACGTCTATCGATTGCCATCACCACTCCCGCACTCTACAATGGAAACTTCACTCGATTTCGAGAGCAAGTTGATCCCAGCCGAATCGAACGATTGTCCGTTCTGCAAGTTTACGGATTTGGCCGTGTTGACGACCTATCACCATGGATATCTGGCATCATGGAAGGACGGCACAAAATGAGTTACCTTTGGCAACTCCACCTGACGTCCACTGTCACTAGCCCTAAAATGCCTTACTCGCTCACCCATTTCCCAAAAATATCCGACCTTCGCTGCCCGAATATCCTCTTTCACACCACTCTACCAGATCCCTGTCTCCTGACAAACTTGGAGATATCCTATTCAGATGATACGCCGCTCACCATCCTCAATTTCCTAACACATTGTCCGACCTTACGGTCCGCCTTCTTCAACCGGAAATCGGATCCAGTCCGTCTCGCCGATCCATTCACCATCACTGATTCTCCAATCACACTTCCGCATCTGAATTTCTTTCAATTCGGTCCCTGCCATACCTCCTTCGCCGATGCCATCCTTCGAAGCATAGTTTGCCCCACATCGTCCGACATCAAAATCACCATCTTTCGAGACATTCCTTGCGTCCTCGCGTCCTTCCCCGAGACGTTGGAAACAACCTTGTCCTCCACGCATACCCTCACCGTCACCGCAGAGCGCATAGAAACGTCCTCCACGGACGAATACCAAATCGATTCATCAAACTACCCTTTCCGCATCGCCTTCTCTTCGCCCGAATCGCCCGCCTACTTCATCCAGTTCAACGAGTTCGAGGACTCTGCGAGCGAGCTAGGTCCAGATATGTTGCGTGATCTAGCGCTTCGCCAGAACGCCTTCAGCGAATTGAAGAAAGCTACGCTGCTCGTTCGACATCTCCCAGACGCTAAGACCCTGACTCAGATGCTGACGTCATGGAAACATGTCGAAGACATCGCGATAAGATCGACAGCCGTCAACTCGTTCATCGCTGCCCTAGGCTCTCGAGAGTCAGAATCAGGCGCCCCTCTATGTCCCTCTCTCCGCAAACTGGATATTCGAGGTTCCGCTTTCGACCCTTATCAGCTCAAGGACACTCTAAGCGAACGAAAAGCAGCCGAGTGCCCCGTCCACAATTTCTCATTCACAATGGACTCATTCCTCAAGGGCATACCTCCTCAAGGTCTATCCGTTGACGAAGCCATCAACAAGCTCAACGAATTAGTCGATAAATGCACGCACGAAGATGGAAATTGGACCAGCGAGACTGATCCGGACGAAGGTGTTCCAGAAGAGGACTACGATGATTATGAAGAAGACGATCCTGATGAGATGTATGAAGCTATGATGGAAGAAGAGTACGACTCGGAGTATGATGACGGGGGTTATCAGGATGATCATCTATACGACGACTACGATGATGACTACGATGATGGAGATTAGGATTATGGTGTTGAGGATTTTGAATGCTGTTGCGAATCTTGTCTTTGAGCTTACCAGCGTACATTTCCGAAGTATACAAAACATAAGACTTGTAATTGTACTGATGAATGCAGGAGCTCGTTATAGCAGCTTCGTGAACCGCTGATAGACATCCGAATTCCGCTGCCGAAACCCTTATCTGAGCAGCGACGAAGCCAGATCGTGCTATAGGCATTAAATAATTGAAAGTCTTCAACCTCACCTTCATTTACAAGGTATTTTGCTACCTAATACATGCCTGCATGCCCCACTGAAGTTCCACTCTATCCAGCGATCCCTACACCATCACCCCTGTTTTTCTCTATCTCGACATTGAAAATTTCACCATCCCCTATCCCTCGTTTCGATGTCAGCAATTATAGGGACTCCTGCAGCTTTAAAGCTCCCTGCTGAACTAGTCACCATTATTCTACGCCATCTCATCCCCGCCGACGACCTACAGGCTCTCGCCGATCCAAAATTCTCTAATACATGGAGATGTCTCGGCTCGATGTGCGTCTGCGACCTATCTAGTGATACTTATATCTGCTACTGACGGATGAATTCCAGATGTCCATCGTGGAGAGCGATTGCGCTCAAAGATCCATATCTATGGTCCCACATCCACCTCGTATGGCCAAAACACGTCGTCATGCGATGTCTGGAGCGCAGCGCCACCTCCCGTATCTTTCTCGGCATCGATAAAGACTCTTTCTACTCAGGAAACTTCGTCCAGATAATCGAGTTCATATCCTACGCCTTGCCACGCATCACACACCTCGACATTGAATGGCGACGATACGATCAACCGAATGGGAATCTTGTCATGGACGATCGTCCAGTCCCTCACCAAGTGTGGGCATGGATCTCTCGCGTTCTTTCCCGCAAATCGCCAGCTACTTCACTTTCTCGACTCCGGTTCCAGTTCTTCGACCGAGACCTGCATGAGCCGCTAAATGTGGGCACTCTCCGTCATCTCCCCCAGCTCTCGGATTTTTATTGCCGTAGCCTTGTCCTCAATCTAGCTCTTCAAAAGCCGTGTCTATTGACAAAAGTAGACATTGGGATTCGAAACCTAACATCTCAGGATGTAGTAAGTTTCTTAGCAATGGCTCCGCTGCTGGAGCATGTGAAACTTTTCCATCCCCACGAGCACGATCGTTTTGATCTTTCTCAATTCGAAAGCAATGGTGGCTCCCCCTTCCCAATAAATCTCGAACATCTCAAGACATTCCAAGCCGGATGGTGTCTGGACGTCTTCGCGGAACATGTCATGAGATCAATCTCATTCCCTCCCTCTGCAAAGATCACCCTGCGCATCAGCAGACCGGACATGGCACCAGTCATGGAAATTTTCTTCAGCAGCTCTCATTTCGAAACGACACTTCGCTCGTCCGTATCGCTTTCCATCATCGTAGAATGGTTCCAAAGGGATAGAGCTCTATCTGGTCATCCCTTCCTCTTCAAATTCACCCTCCCGGATGGAATCCATTATCACATCGAAATTGATGAATGGGATTCAAGTTATACGTACGGACGAATCCAGGAGGCTCGTTCGATGTTTTTAGCTTTAGCATCGCTAGGTCCATTACCCCAACTCCGGCACATCGCCATATCCTCTCGAACCCTTCCATGGGCAACGTCCTTGCATACACTCCTCAACAACCTCCCAGCGATTGAGGAAATTGTTGTGAGAACTCGCGATGCGACATCCTTCATTGCAGCTCTAGGATCGCGCAATTCACCCAGTCCTCCATGCCCTTGCCTTCGCAAACTCGATCTCCGAGGCTCGAAATTCGACCCACGTCAACTTCGAAATGTTGTTGTTGAAAGGGGAGACAGTAATTATCGGCTTGAAGAAGTTTACGTCTCTATCGACCAACAGCGATTGAGACTCTCAAATCCAGACCCAGTAACCCTCAGCGCTGCTATTCGTAATCTCCGTTCGATTACTGATCAGTATGAAGAAACGGACGAATACTGGACTTCCAGTTCCGAGGAGGAGGAGGAATAGGATCATGCGATTGACGAACTTTTAATCCGGCGGGCCAGAAATTCGGATCGTAAAGTCAAAGAGCTCGTCCGATCGCCCTCTCAGCCTATAATACATACTGTTATCATTATCACTGTCTAAACTAGCTTATACATTTCGACCCTCGGCGATTGCGGACAATCGAGACATGCCCTGGCACGAGCTCTTTCGGGTTTCGGAAGCAGCCTCGGACTCTACTTTCACCTCTCCCCTGTCTCAGATTGAGCTCGACCTTTCCCTCTCTGCTATCGTCTTTCAGCATCCATAGCCAAACTTTAACATCTTCGCCCAATTGTCTGGAGGAGTCATATGGTGGCCTCGGATGACATCAACGACTTTCCGGATGAAATATTGGCGATGATAATGGAGGAGTATATCTACGAGCCTGAGCTTCAAAGGCTGGTCAAAGCTCGGGATATCATACAGTATTTTTCGAAGTACGACGAAGATGACATTGACGATCGTCCACTCAGCTACGCGGCCGTCTCTATCTCCTTAATGTGAGTGTTCGAACTGACTCGTCAGGAAATCAAGAGTCTCACATCTTTGGCTTTGGACCAGTTGTAAGAGATGGCGAGAAATTGCCCTAAATACTCCGCGTCTCTGGGCTCAAATTCATCTCGGATGGCCCAAGGCCGCAGTTTCCATGTACTTCAAACGATCCGCATCCTCTCCCCTGGCTCTCGCAATCAACAAGCACGCCGTCAGGTCCGGTCAGTTCGGCCAGATAACAAGCTCTCTAGAGACCACAAACACTCTTCATCGTCTCACTCGACTCCTCATACACTGGCCCCTAGAAATGTCCTTTGTCACAGGAGATTACGGGCCCATCTCTCCCGAACTCCTATCCTGGATTCGCTCCATCCTCGATAACAAGATCTCCACACCGAATCTCTCCCAGTTTCACCTCTGGGTTCGAGAAGACTCTTTCAAGGCCCCAACTATCGAAAATCTCGCTCATCTACCCTACCTCACCGACGTTCGTTCCCAGGTTATATCGCTCAAATCCACTCTTCCTGATCCATGTCGTCTGACAACTATTCAAGCTGAGTGCTCAGAAGTGAAGAGCTTGGAGATCGTCGATTTTCTCGCATCGTGCCCATTGCTCGAAGACGTCACACTCAAACATAAGGAAGTGGATCGCGTTGCCCTCGTTCACAATCCTAGGAATGACATCATCACTCCTGCGGACTCGGACGATGAAGGCAACGCGAACATTGTAAAGCCTCCGGAACTGCCAGAGGAAATCATTGAAAACGATGATACTCCTACTCCAGTACATCTTCGTTACCTGCGGGAGTTCAACTTACAATGGTGTACCACGAAGTTCATGGAAAACATAGTCCGCAGAGTTACCTTCCCCAAAGGCTCATGCATAGCCCTCTCCATCGCAAGAGAAGACGGCTCGACAGTCCTAGCCTCTCTCCCTCCAACCCTCCGCCAAGCACTTCCACAATCCGTCGCACTCGATATCAAGTCCTACCCCTCTGACGAATCACTCTTCGCCTTCAATCTTACTTTCAAAGGTCTTCACTCACCATGCTACTCATTCCACTTCAACGAGTTTGAATCAACATACGATTGGCACAATAGCAGGGAGCCTTCAGAAAAGCGCACACTCCGAATCCACGAAACCGAAGACTTATTCCAAGATCTATCAACGAATTCCTTCCCCTTCCTCGAATCCTTCATGATAAACGCACGATGTCTCAAAGACATGCAGCAAGATCCTATCAACAGGCTCCTTCTCCAATTTTGCCACGTCGAGACTCTACACAGCCATACCGGAAACGCCGATCGACTTTTCGATGCTCTTGGATCGAAAGGAGAGGTCTTCCCGTGTCCGGCGCTTAAGACGTTGGATATCCGCAATTGCAGCTTTGATCCTGCGAAATTGGAGAATGTGCTGCGGGATAGGAAAGACTGGGCAGTAAATCCTCAGGTGGTGAAGGTTACTCTCGATCCAAGGTTAAGAGCTTGGACGAAGGGTGATCGAAATGCAGTAGAGGTGTTGAAGGATTTGGAGGGATGCGAGACGGTGGAGGGAGCTTGGACTGATAGTCCGGCTTCTGAAAATGGGGATGAGGATCTCGACGATTCAGAGGACGAGGAAAATGTATCTGACGAAAACTATTCGAGGGCGTAGACCATCTATAAGTAGCTTTGACGCTGACGTCACCCGTTTCGCCTCGAGCTTTATTCTTATCTTTTCTTATGATATTTCCGAAATCTACGATACGATATCTTGTACCTACATTCATTAGCAAAAACCAAAACACACACACACACACACACACACACATTTGATTTGATTCTTCACATCACGATAAATAACAAGACAATGCAAGCTTCCCTATTTGGTTTTACAAGCGTTCTTCATCGCTTATAGGTCGACTGCTATCTTCGACTTCACTTTCTTCACTTTCTTCCTCCTCCTCCTCACTGTCTTCCTTTCCATCGTCTTCCTCCAAATCAACCGAGTTGTCAGTCCAGCACCCCTCCTCTAGCTCACACGCATCCGCTTTCAAACTCCTCAATACCTCCTCCGCTCTCCTCCCATCCTTATCCTTCCACGATCGAAGGCTCCAGCCACGAGTAACCTTGATCTCCTCCATCTCCGCTGCCCATTTATCTCGATCAAGCAACATTCTCTCCAACAGCGGGGGTGAGAATCGAGATTTCCGGATATCAAGGACATGGAGTTTTGGAGCTGGGAATGTCAGACTGTAGAACATATTGTTTGAATTTCTGTAACTCTTGGTGTTGAGGATCCGAGAGCTTGTGCCTAGTGCGGCGATGATGGGATTGGCGTTCGGAGTACGGACGGAGAGTCGGTCAAGGCAAGGGAAACGTGCAAGGAATGACGAGATAGTCTTCGCTTTGAGGGAAGGAATATATCGGACGGAGAGACTTAGAACTGACAGATCCGTCAAAGGCGGGAATCGAGTGAGCGAGTCGAAGAACACCTCTGTCTCCTTGATTCGTAAATCTCTCTCCTGTACCCTAGACAATTCCCAATCCGGATGCTCGAGGAGCTCTATTGCGAATTGGGGATAAGAATGAGCTTTGAAATCAAGATTCAAAGCGACAGTTGACTTGGAGCTATCTATGCGAATGGATAGCGTGTGCGAGAGAGGGAGGACATTGAGAAGAGGAGATGGAAGGGCGGAGATGAATGAATGGGATTTGGAGAAATTTTTGGAGAGAATGACGGATGCAGATGAGGGAAACGTGAAGCTGTTCAATATCTTTTCGGTGAACGGCTTTTGGTCCTGTGCGAGGCGCAAACTTTTGAGATAGAGTAGCGGAGTCGGGAGAGTGATTTCAACGTCCACAGACGACGGTGGAAAGCCCGCTGTGTAGGTGACGTCGTTTGGTGAGATGAATTCGCCGCTCGCGTGATTTTCTTCGTCATAGGAGACGGTGTCTTTGTTGACAGATCCGCAAATGAGAACAACCGTCTCGATTAGTGGACATGATCCAAGGAATCGGACGATGTCACTGCTGGAAGCGTCTGAACAACTTGCATAGACGTCAGTCAGGAGACACGGAGAAGGGAAAGTTGATTTGATTGATGTACTGTGGAAACATACATCGGAGAGGAGAGGGAGGTGGGCTAGTGAGACGAGGCGGTAACCGGTTCCGGATAACTCGTCTGTATATCGAAGATGGAGTTGTGAAAGTTTTGGCGTTAAAACCGGAGCTTCGTTGGAGAGGATGGATTTGACGAAGGATAAGAGGTTCGGAGAGATGAGGAGGTCCTGCACGGTGAAGGCTGAAACATGATGCCGCCATTCGATGCTCAGGCGGTGAATTCGGTGAAACGAGTTGGAAGCCGTCAAGGATTTGACAACATGCTTGAAAGGTGTCATTGAATGAGGATCTTCTCTGTCTTTCCAAGGCGTGGCAGTGCGTATGAAAGAGCGCTTGTTTATTCCGAGGGATAGGGGCACAGAACCAGATCGAGAGAAATAGGTCGATACAGCGCAATCGGGCCACGATAGATGTATTTGAGACCATAGACGAGGAGTATTGAGAGCAATGTCTCGCCACCGTCTACATCTAATCCGAACAGGAACTAAGCCCAAACCTTTCGACGACGGAATTGAGACTCACACGAAGGAGATGCGATCGGCTTTATAGACCAGCGGCGGGAGGAAGTATTGGGTCAAACCCGGTGATAACTTTTGATCGTTCACCAAATGTTGAAGATCGGGCTCGTATACGAAGAGCTCCATTATCAACGCAAGTATCTCATTTGGTAGCTGGTTGATCCGGTCTGGCCTATCTTGTTGTGCCATTCTGCATTCAGCAAGTGATTCACGACTTATATGCTAAGTTAAGGTGCGAGAGAGAGGGTTGGAATGATGCCAGCCTCACCTTCGAGTCTACCCCGCAGGCCGGGGAACTGATAGCAGGAATGATGGTTATAGCCGATCTTTCAAAGTCCGATCGGGCCCTAGTACGTATTATTCGAGCTCGCTGCATTTGTGACATACTGGCCCAAGTCTCTGGCCTCATCAAAGAACAGGTAAATCAACACATTGTACTCGATTAAACGAGACAAGGTGAACATGATAACTCTACTTTCAGAAGTATCCCTCATCACTCCCACGTCGATTGCCAGTGCTCTCTTCATCTTCAGGTCGACCGTCTTCGTTATCCTCATCTGAATCATCGTCATAATCGTACGAAGTATCAGTCCAATCCTCGCCTTCCTCCACATAATCTTCCCACTTCAACTGATTCCACACCCGGTCGACGCTTCTCCCAGCCCCCTTCCCACTGACATCGATATCCCCACGTGCGGCCGCCCGCCAGTGACGCTTCTTACTAGGCGTGGTTTTAACCTCAAACTTCTCCTCTGCCCAATTTTCTCGGTCGAGTAGGACGCGCTCTAGTAAGGAACGCGAAAAGTGAGCTTTTCGAATATTGAGGAACTGCAGTTTCGGAACTGGTAATTTGATCGTGGAGGATATGACGGTGCGGTCGCCGGACGGTGTAGAGATCAAGGTGGTGGTAGGGATGGTGATTGAAGAAAGGGCTGTGATGATGGGATCACCGTCGATGGTCCGGAGAGAGATCCGTTCGACGCAGGGGAGCTGAGTGAAGAACAACGATATAATGGTCGACTCAACACCGCAGACACTACGACCCCGGATGCTCAGGGATAAAAGATGCTCGAACGGTCCCAAATGAGTAAGTTCTTCAAACAGCCCCTTTGTCTCCGCAATTCTCCACCTCTTCTCCTCGGAACTGGAAAGCTCATGATACCGACCATTTCGGGGAGACCGACAGTCAGAGAAGTTGATTTTAAATCGAGGATAAGAGGAGGCTTCGAACTCGAGCTCGAAGTCGGGATCGGCCGATCCGGGGTGTTCGACGTAAATGGCTAGGATATGAGCGAGGACGAGGACGTTGAGGATGGAAGAAGGGAGAGAGGTAATGACGGATTGGAGCTCCGCGCGTGCTATTGAAAGACGGATTGACGCGGATGAGGGAATGTCGAATTTTGCTAGTATATCCTCTGCGAATCTCGTATCAACCCAGGTGATCTCCAAGCTTTTAAGATGGGGTAGCGGAGCCCGATCAATAACTTCGGGTTTGGAATCGAAGTTTGAAGATCCTTCTTTGTCTTCAAAGCCAAATCTGCTCAGATGAACGACGACGTTCTCGAGTAGTGGACATGATTCGAGGAACCGAATGACATCGGTCTCTGTAGCTTGTGAACAGCGTGCATAGACATCGGTAAGGAGACACGGAGAGGGAAGGATGAATCTGAGTGATGTCCATTCCAAACAGATGTCGGTGAGGAGAGGCAGGTGGGCCAATGATAGACTGCTGTCGTAGATGCGAGAGATGTAGTCGGTAGACATGAAATGATATTGGAAGAGATTTGGCGTAATCGCTGGGACTTCCTGTGAAAGGAGAGATTTTATGAAGGCGGAGAGGTCAGGAGGCATTCTGTCGGGGCCCAAAAGGGAACCGCGCCATTGAATGCTAAGTCGGCAGATTCGGTGAAGTGAATTGGAAGCCGTTAGGGATTGAATCATGCGCTGTAATGGCGATATCGGTTGAAGGTCTTCCATGAATTCCCGATTATCTCCTTCGCGTATGCAGGAGCGTTCATTTATGCCGAGAGAGAGTGGCACAGAGCTGGAACGAGAAAAATATGTCGAAATGGCGGAGTCAGGCCATGAGAGATGAAGCTGAGCCCATAGACGAGGAGTAGCGAGCGCAATGGCTCGCCATCGTTTACAACTATTTCAAAAGGGAAAGTCTGAGTCAACAATTTTCAACGACAAGAACAGGACTCACACAAAGGAGATGCGAGGGGCTTGATACACCACCGGTTCGGTGCCATATCTATCAGGGAGAATCCCTGGCAATCGACCGTTGACCAATTCTCGAAGGTCAGCCTGGTATACTACAAACTCCATGATTAACGCGAGCATTTCATCAGGCAAGAGGTTTATATGGCCAGGCCCATCTTCCTGAACCATTGCCAATTGGCCACGCGTCCCTTCGAGTCGCAACAAGCTCTGAGACAAGATTGGACTGTTATGGGCTGAGCTTCTTTATCATAGAGCGAGAGAGACTTCGACGCGCCTCACGTCTGAACTCGAGAGCTCTGACCACCAGAGCAGCCTCAACCAGAAGCCGAAAATTAGGTTTGCTGCGCTTCCGAGGTCCGATTGCCGCTGCAAATAATCACTCTAGCTCGCGCGTTGCATTCATCGTTGAAATTCCAATTGGCATATCGACCTCAACATACGTCCCTGTGAAGCCCCAGGAAATTCAGTTTTGGGGATAACAGCACATTTCTACAGCAATAAAAGTGATCGGAGGTATCGGATTTCCTCAGCGCTTGTCGATTCAAAGTCCGATACGTCCTGCTCTGAGCGACCAAGCTCATCGCGAGGCAGCACTGGACTTCCGCGATACCATGACATTCTATCTACCACATAGCTGCAACTTTGTATTACCTGAGCACAAGTGATCATCCTGAAACTCGCCTTGGGCGACTATCACCCCTCCAGAGCTAGACGTCGAATCTCGTGGGTCATCCCGTTCCCTCACTCATCACGAAGATCAAGACTCCACGTACTCAACTCTAGAAGCTATATGTGAAACCTCATTCCTTGTATAGGACGACGACATCCGTTGGGCTCGAATTTCGTGCGTA
The DNA here is from genome assembly GCA_001632355.1 of Sistotremastrum suecicum HHB10207 ss-3. Classification (NCBI taxonomy): domain Eukaryota; kingdom Fungi; phylum Basidiomycota; class Agaricomycetes; order Sistotremastrales; family Sistotremastraceae; genus Sistotremastrum; species Sistotremastrum suecicum. The sequence goes on from KV428190.1 coordinate 43,970, forward strand.
CTAGACTCGAATCATGACAGCACGCGTTGCTCATGACTAGCTAGACTGCAGATCATATACCCACAGCCTTGGATACTGTCGATCAGGCTTTCATTTCCGATTTGCTCGAGCTGTACTTGACTGAACGAGACGTGCGTGTCAGCATCACCCACCTCCTATTCGATTGCTAATCCCCATCTCCAACAGAGCATTTCCCCTCCGCGTTCATCCGCCTTCGTCCCAAGACTGTAGTATAACACACCATCGTTCATCTACACCATCTTTCTCCTTGTCTCATTTCAAATCCACTCCGCCAAATCACTTGTCGTGCTGCGTCCGCCTCCGAACCCACCACGACGAAGAGGATGGAAGTGATGATTCGATCGCCTCGTCGATCAGATTTGGAATTTCGTCAAGTGGATATACTCCCTATTTAATAGTGAGATCGTCGAAGGCGTATGTCGTCCGCTTCTTCTCCTATCACATCGTGAAGCTCACCCATCAATATCAGCAGCGACAAGCCGACTTCCAGAGGAAACAGAACCAAGTAGTCGGTGCAGTGCTTGGGGAGCTGAAGAATGGGATATGCTTCCTTCGACCCCCGATTATCAAGGAAGAGGTAACGCCGTGAAGAGTCAAATCAAATGTGAATCTTGTTTGTTACTAATATGGATACAACTTACATACAAGACAATGTATCGTAAATCTCGGAAATATCATAAGAAAAAATAAGGATAAAGCTCGACGCAAAACGGATGACGTTCAAAATCATCTCTGTTCCAAGCTTGCTCGCAGAGTCCTCGAACTCGTTGAACTGAATGAAATAGGTAGGTGCTTCGGGCGAATCGAAGCCGATACGGAAAGGATAGTTTGATGAATCGACTTGATATTCGCCCATCGAGTATGTTTCGATGCGCTCTGCGGTGACGGTGAGAGTTTGGGCGGAAGATAAGGTGGATTCCAATGTCTCCGGGAGAGAAGCGAGGATGCGAGGAATATCTCGACAGATGGAAATTGTGATGTCGGATGATGAGGGGCAGACTATGCTTCGAAGGACGGCGTCGGCAAAGGGCCTGTGGCAGGGTCCAAATTCTAAGAATAATAGATGAGGAAGTCTGATTGGAGGCTCGGTGACGGTGAATGGATCAGCGAGCCGAACTAGGTTGGTCTTCCGGTCGAAGATGGCCGATCGCAAGTTCGGACAATTTGACAGGAAAGTGAGAATGGTGAGTGGCGTATTATCTGAGTAGGAGATGTCCAAATCGGTGATAAGACAGGGATTCGGGAGGGTGGTGTGAAATGAGATATCCGGACAGCGAAGGTCGGATATCTTGGGGAAATGGGTGAGCGAGTAAGGCTTTTTGGGTATAGGGCTAGTGAGTTCCAGGTCGAGTTGCCAAAGATGACTCATTCTGTGGCGTCCCTCCAGGATGCTAGATATCCACGATAATAGGTGGCCGACACCGCCGAATGAATATTCTTGCTGAATGGACAATCGTTCGATTCGGCTGGGATCAACTTGTTCCCGAAATTTGGTGAATTGTCCATCGTAGAGTGCGGGAGTGGTGATGGCGATTGATAGAAGAGTATCCGCCCCGCTTCGTTGAAGATAACGAGTAACGACATGCTCGGGCCATGCTAGATGGATCTGAGACCATAAGAAACGACCGTGGCTGCCTATTGCTATATCTCTCCATCGTTGACAGCTGTATGTTGGATATAAATTCAGATTAGAGACGAATCGAGTTCAGTAATTACGCACACAGAGGAGATACGCGTCATGGCACCGAGACGGTGCGGTTTCACTAGGTCTTGAAGGTCGTCCGCATAAGCATAATGCCACATGATCTCCGCGACAAGCTCATTCGGGATCATAAGAGTGTAATTGGTGGCACTCATGCTGAAGGAAAGGGATGCCGATGTTGTGTGAGGTGGCTTGGCGATGAAGAGAAGGTTGGCAAAACTGTGTCAAATGCGATTGGGATCCTGTGAACTCGGGGTATTGACTGCTATCTAGGCTGAATGGTGAGCATTCCAAAGTCTTTTGCGCAAGCCTAGTCCATATAACGTACTCGCTCCGAAAGAGAGAGCGTTCGCGTGCAAGACACAGCGCGAGGATTGGAGAGCGGGGGGATGTTGAGTCACTAACTAAGAACTTGCAAGGTCAGAATGGTGCGAAAATATCCAGCCTTGGAATATCACCTGGAATTGATCGTAATGGGGTTGAGGCTGAGGCTGAGACAGAAGACTTCACGATAACACTGTGAGACCTAGGACGGCTCAAAAGTAGCCGTCTGTCCTCTAGTCGACCTGAAACAGCGATCGCGTGTCTTGTTTGGCCAAGTCGCGTCATTCCAAGCGCCCGCTGATTTGAGTCGGCCCGAAACGACTTCCGGTTCAGCGTCCGAAAGTCCGCCGATTCCTAAAACAGCGTACTGCGAAACTTAGTCGCAATGGGCTTTCACTCTTTGGATTAGTCGCTCGCTGATTTTTGAGCGAGGTGTGCATTGATTTTTCTTAGGATTTCAAATGTGTATAGAACGGTAATTAATCGTATTCTTACGTCATGTATATATCATCATACACTTCATCCCGAACCGTGACCCCGTTGCTTCACTGTCCTTTGATCAATCGGTATCGTCGTCGCTGTTGTTGTTCTCGTCACCCACGCCTGCACCGCGACCTGTTGCTTCCTCCAGCTGAGATAGAGCTTTGATAAGGTTCAGCCCTCCGCCCCGATCCACAATCATCCAACGACCTCTATCGTAGATTCGGCCAACGGGTCCTTCAATGCTGTCCAGATTGATGATCACGGGAGAGCCGTAGCCCACGATCCAGTGTATTGACGTGCCCGGGAAAATATCTGTCTTGATCCGGAGCAGTTCGACAAGCAACCAAAGTCTTGGCTTTTGAATCTTACATATCCGCGACCGCGGAAGACGGACTTCATATATATTCAAGACTTGGCCGTAATAGGTGACTGGGACGAGATCAACAGGTGCGTTGCGTTTTCGTTTGTTGGCGTCTTCGAGAACATCATACTGTGAAATACGAGATGTCAGGGTCAGGAAGGTATAACATTGTTATCCTTACGCGAACGTGAGATGCATCTCGATATTTCCGTACAGAGTTTCTCGTCTTCTTTCCGTAGCAATGAAATTTATCTCCTCCGTCCTGCATGCGGCATTTGTATCTCCGAACAACGCGTTCTGGGACAAGTTGGAGCATTTGACGAAAATCACAGTCATAAGAAGTTGCTAGATAAGCGGCGATTCGCTTTCGATTGACGGGTTTCAATGAGCAAGAACGTTGAGGGCCAACAAGGACATGTCGAGGATCTAATACAGTACCAGGTCGGTTAAATAGGCTACGATTGTCTGAGAAACACGTACATTCGTTATTCGGCCTTGGTCTGGGAGTTCGCGTTGTTCGCCACGCCTGTGACTTCAATGGAAGCTTTGATTGCAGATCAAACCGATTCGTGACAGCCTGGAGTTGAGCCAATTCCAATACATGCCGATTCATCACGCTGTAAGGATGCTGACGTGACGTGACGGCTTTGGCTAATCTGCCACAAAATCGCTCAACAATGAATGTCCATAGTGCCCATACGGGCGCTGCCTTTCGGATTCCTGGGGCGATATGCAACACCGCATGATGGGTAATCACACAAGTTGGGAGCCGGACTTGTTCGTATTGATAGTAATATCTACCAAATTGATCAGCGCTACATATGGGGGTATCCAAGAACATTCCGAAAGGGACTTACTTTTCATAGTCTTCGTACCATGTTGCCCAACCCTCCCCTAGCTCATCAATTTCTTCCATTGTGAGGTCAAAAGACATGGATTGGTTGACAAGTTGCACAAACTGACAGACATGATCATAATATTTTCGATGATTGAAGCGGTCACGTAGGAGGATGGGGGCAAGCATTGTAAACCAGACAATATAGCTTTCAGCAATGAAGTAAGTACGATCTTCAGATATATCCTGAAGATGACGGCCAAAGGATGACGGGATATGAGGATTTGATGCCAATGTTGCATGTCCGATGGCCTTCCATTCGGCCTCGGGGATGATATAATCTTCGATGCCAGATCCTAAGCCTTTGAAGTCGCCAGTCCAGTGTAGAATCATGTTTTCCATGATATTCTCCATGAGATGCATGAAGTCGTAAGGGAAAGAGGAAGGGAATGTGAAAGAGTGCAACGATGTAAGAATGGGAAGACCACAGATGCCATACTTTTTAGCCAACGCGTCCGATTCCATGCGCGTCGGAGCCGCTTCGACTGCCTTTGCTTGTCGTATAAATTCGGCGTGCGTGCGCAGCGGCAAGTTACGAGCGTCGAACGTCAGGGCATTTGGCAGATCCGGAGGCTGGATAGTGGGAACATATAGGATTTTGTTTTGTTTTCCGTTGATCGCCAGGACCTGCATTCCAACAGCAGTGATCTTGCACTCACGGCATGGGCAAAATGCGTTGTGCCCTTTCATATTCAAGAAACCTTTGGTGACGCCAGGAATATCACCGAGGCCGTAAGCGGCATGCGCTCGCAGGGGGAAAACTTCATCGTCTAGCGCATCATACGAATCCACGCCTTCTGCTAATTGCTGCATGTCCTGGACCCACGGAAACCAGTACGAATCGTAGTCTTTTGGTTTCTTGGGGCCAGGGATGACACCGCAGCAGATGACATTGTCGTCGTGACAGCGCTCATCTGGCGGGAGGTTATAGTTGACCAAGAGGAGGGGCCATGCGGTATAAGAACCGCGCTTGAAGAAATTAAAGCCGTCCGTCCCGACCCCCAACAGTACTTCACGAGGATCCGAGAAATATTTGACCGGTAACGTTCGGTTCTCAGTCACCTTGATCTTCCTCTGACACAGCTTCTTGTATATGCCAGAGTCATAGATATCTCGGATATGTCCGGGAGGAGAGTCGTGATGATGGAGGGAGCGATACCGCATCGCTTTGGCGGACGTGCGGCCGCCGTAGAGGGCCTGAAGAATTGATGTAATTGAGAGATATTGAAACCGGAGGAGTGCGTTCCCCGAGGCAGAGTATCGATTTGATTGACAGTGAAGGCACTGCGTGAGATTTTCGAACGAGCCTGTGAAAGCCATGCAGCTTTTTGGGCAGCAATCAATGAGGAAGGTCTTGATCCCTGATAATAGGCGAATTTGGCGTCGAGCAAGCTTCATTGAGGGAAGTGGATATTCAGGGAAGTACTGGGACTGCTTGTTGTATGTTCGTTGTGCTATTCTATAGTGGTTATTCTAAACAAAAAAAAAATCCGCAACACACAATGCTTAAGGTACCTTAATATACCATATTCAGCACTTATTTAAGGTACCTGTGTTGCGCCACTGGTCTGTGTGTTGGAAAACTGTTTTCAAAAAAGAAAATACTAGCGTTCTTTACACGGACCTGATACACACAACACAGACCCAATGTTTATCACAGAGAACATAACTTAAGGGACTTAAGTATCTGTGTGGTGGAGTGACTTGTGTGTGTTGTGCAGTCACCTGTGTGTTGTGCAGTCACCTGTGTGTTGCACGTGTCACATGCGCAGCACACACAGGTAACCGTGCAACACACACACTGTGACACACACACATACAAAAGTGTCACACACACAAAAGGGATAAAAAAATACACACACAGCCATTCCACATAAGGAAATTTTTTTGCCCTAAGTCGCCCAGATAATCCTATTCTAAGTATATTGAAGAGTATAAAGACCTGTGATGAGGAGTAACACAATCTGTAATGATTACATAATCAGAAAATCGAAATACTTCAGTGGGAATTGAACCAAGGACTTACCCAAAATTCTGCAATACTTTATCCACTTCTCCATGGCAACCAGTTGTAGACTATGGCCAAAACAAGATTTTGACCACTTGGCAACCCAAAACCATGTTCATTTCCTCTCATTTATTCAGCCATTTGTATAATCAACTGCCAGGATGCCTGGAAAATACTCAAAAACCCCAATTTGACTGGAATCCAGAGAAGAATTTGAAAGATTGCTTTATTTCTCCTTGAAAACTGATGCTACAGAGATGATTCAAAGTGCTCCAGAAAGCTGTTCCAAATCTCTATCCATTGCAAATTGTTGAGCCCAGATTGCCTGGCTGTGTCCTTTGGAATGCAGGTTGCAAGTCTAGAGTTCAGCTGTTAATATTCCAAGGATCAGTTATCCTAGTGCTTCCCTTGTTCAAATATCAGTGATTCATACAATGAGAAATGGATGTTCCACCTGGATGATGCTCTGGAATCAAAGGCAACATTGGTTTCATCAAAGTTCAATCAGAAACTACAGAAATCATTGACTGTTTCTATGACTGCTTGTCCTGCTGAGATACCTCAAAGAGCTGCAGAAAGCTGTGAAAAAACTGCATTCAATGCAATTTGTTGAGCCCACTTGGCAGGGCTAGAGCATTGGCAATCCAAGTTGCAAGTCCAATTCTATGCTCAGAGACTTCAACTTGAATGGCAAAGGATATTCAGATGGTCAATTGGGATAATATTCTGACAATTGAATGGCAATAATTGAAGCATAAAACAGGTTGTCCACTGCCAGAAGGTACCCATAATTGCTTAAAGGTCAAAGCCCAACAAGTGACTCATGGTGGAATGGATAGAGCATTGGACAATTTTGGGATTTTGGGAAAGTCCAGAGTTCAATTCCTGACTTAGCATTTCGATTTTTCTGATTATGTAATCATTACAGATTGTAACCTATACACTTTACTACACAGTAGAACACTCTATATCCATATATGGGCGACTTAGGGTTAAAAAAAATCCTAATTTGGGCAGAAGCATATGGCTGTGTGTGTTGGAATTTTTTGTCTGTGTGTTGGTCACTTCATGTGTGTGTGTTGTCACTCATGTGTGTGTTGGTCACTTGATCTGTGTGTGTAGTGTA
>KV428191.1:0-50888 GCA_001632355.1 Sistotremastrum suecicum HHB10207 ss-3
TGTAGGGCCCGCGGCCCACGGCACACGCTGAGTGGCTCGATTCTTTCTATTCGACATCGCACTTAGAATCTGCTATAAGTCAGTTTGAACTCCGATTGCGCTCGGCATTTGCCGTAACAAGTCTGCAAGTTGTAAACTTGTTTCAAACTCCGACTTTCGCCTCCTCGTCCTCTTCGTTCGTTCATCGATAATCCGTTCGCACTCGCTCATTCGTCATTCTCAAATCGTAAATACAACACTATCCCGCTCCTTAACGCATTCCACGATCGTTCCGCGGTTTCAAGGCACTAATCCGACTTCGACTATCACCTCCACCAATCAACTTCGACTTCGTATATCTTAATTGTTCACCCTCGCATCACGCACGCTGTCCTCATTAAGCAACATTTCATATATCATTCCAACCCTCCCCGACGATCTCGCATTATAACTCGTCCTTATCCTCTCTCGGCATCGCCCCCTTCATCGGCCTTCACAGGTCAGGGCTTTTCGACTCAAGGATCAAGACCGGAACTTGTGAGACGTGTCGGATAGTCTCGAATGGGTTGGATCTGCATTTTATGTTTGTTCTTAGGCCGATTCCTGTATGGCCCGTTGTAGCACAGCTAGCGGGTCAATTCACTTGTTGTAGACCTTTGGCCGGGTCATGGACTCGATTTCATTGGTTCGTCATTCGTTAGTTCTCTCGTATAAATACTATCATGTATGACTTGCTTAGGACACCGAATACTACCCCCTTCTTGCGTGCTACTCCACTCTTTGTGTGATCTATTTAATATTCTCTCTCTCTTGCTTGTCAACAACCTCCTTCACTCGGGCTTCACATCAAGCGATCTCTGCGGCGAACTATACATTCTTCTAGCCTACTCTATTCGAAATCTCTACACGGACGTACAAATAACCTTTATCGACGATTGGGCCTGCCAAGAATCCCATGGCAAACAACAGGGAAATTTGAACGCTTCCGATCCAGCTAGAAATTGACGTCATAAACGGAGAATATAATAAAAGTAAGACTTGAGCGCACGCAATAGCAGAGCCAGAATTGTTTTGTAGATAATTTTCCTTATAGAAGTCTTCGTATAGGCCGAACGCATTTGTATGTCTGTATAGCAGTCAGACAGCGACGATAAATTCCGCGAAGTTGTATACCCGGCGGTCACAAATTGGACGAACCATCTAGGAGGAAAATTAACGGATGTGGGATCAGGATAGAATGCGGGACGTACACTCCGGCTACTGTCAACCATCCGTTCCACCCGCCCTCTTCGTCTAATGGCTCACGGAGCTCGACCGAGCTGCTTCGAGTAGTGGAAAAATATCGAGGAGAGTTGACGAAAAGATCAGCCCCATCCATGATCGATTTACTTGATGTTGATTCCAGCATTGATTCTTATGTTGAGTGAGCCTACAGGGCTGCTTTCCGGATAGTCGAATGCGCGACTGAGCTGAGGAGGGAGGAACGTTCGACACCGATAAGTATGATTTTTTCTTGACATTAGAGTAGGGTCTGATTAATGCATTTGGTGCATTGACCGGATTCGAAGCTAGATTCTGTCGCCGATTTGGATCCATTGAAATGAAATTTTGATTAGCCGGAAGACGCGTGAATATCGAGATATTATCATACCTGCTGTTAGGACCCGATGCTCATGACTATCCAACAAAATTTTGGGAGTTTGGGTCCAGCGACTCCAGCTTCGCTGATTCTGAGAGTCGGTTGTCATCGCTGACATCGACTCGAACACGTGCACAAGATGGCTGACGAGCTGAGATGAGTTTCCACGGATGAGATAAAGATGTAGATATTTATGAGAGCCTGGAGAGATACGGAAGCTGCCAGCTGGTCGAGGTAATCGTATACCACGGTGATCTCGACTTCTCGTGGGGAAAGGCAGAATTTGGACTCCGACGAAGTCCGACGTGAAAGAAGCGGTTCAAACTCCGCCCCCGTCGTGCCTGCTTCTCATCAACCCATTCTTGCAATAGATGATCTCTCGATTCTTGGAAGAGGAAACGATTTTCAAGACAATTAAAGCGGCGGATCTCTCCATTAGATCTCAATGCCGCTACGCTAAACGCGCCGGTGCTCAATTATTTGTTGAGTGAGTACTCGTCTCTAGTCGCGTCAATGTTGAGCGCGAGGTTGAAAATTATTTATATAGCAAAATTCCGCTCAGACCCCACCCATTATCCCGATTTCTTCATTGTAGATATGAAGCACAGATGGCCCGAACGCTCATGAGCTTCATCGGGCTGCCATCGGATGCATGACAACGACACCGACTCAACGTACCGGTCTGAGCAGTTGATCTTCTATCTGAATCCCTTACGATACTTTCAAAGAGGTCTCAGTCTCTGAAAGAACGGCTGAACGATATTTCATGGTCCATGGAGCTCTCGGAGACTCACCAAATCTCTGACATCCCCTTTGACGACACGCCTTCATCTTGGGAATCCAGACATCCAGTCTTCGGATGAGTATATAAGCTCCCTCGATTCTCTTCTGTATCTCTCTGATTGTTAGCCTCAGGTATATTGCCGGCTCAGACTACTGGTCGATCCCGATGTCTCTCACCTCGACGACCGAAACGACTCGGACCGATTCAGGCCTCCCTGAATCGATCAACCAAACCGTGGAAATCGATTCCGAGAAGAATGGCGTTGCCTCCAGCAGTCGAGGAGATGGAGATTCGGGAGCTGATTGGAGAGGGTGGTCAACCGTGTTCAGTGCGTGAGTCCCTTCTCTCGTCGTTGTCAAATACGCGATCTGAGTTTTGGTCGAAGGTGGTGTGTTCAGTTCGTTACCGGCGGGTGAGTATTGTATCTCGAAAGCATCGGTTGACGTTGCTAACGCCATCGGTATTACAGGCATGTCAACGCGTTCGGTGTCTATGAAGCCTTCTATAAAGAAGTATATCTCAGCAACGAATCGACTTTCACCATTAGGTACGTACGACTCTAATCAAATTCCGTCTTCTTGGCCTTCTGACTTGGATACCTCTCACAGCTGGATAGGAAGCGTACCGATCGTATGTTTGGTAGGTTTTGGAGTGCTGGCTGGTGCGATGTTCGATAGGGGGTACTAGTACGTTCCTTTCAGAGACCACTCCATCCATACTTTACTCAATCAGTTCGTAGTCGCCATGTGTTGATTGGTGCAAGCGCCCTGTACATCTTCTCCAACTTCATGCTTTCAATTACCCAAGCACATCACTGGTATCAGGTAAACCCTAATTTTCCTCATCCTCTTAGTCTATCACTGAACGTATCTTTAGGTTTTCTTATCACAAGGCGTCGGAATGGGACTTGCAATGGGAGCCATCAGCGTACCCAGTTTAGCGAGCGTATGCCACCACTTCCCACATCATCATAGATCCCTCGCTTTAGGGGTGGCGAGTTCCGGAGCTGCCTTTGGTGGATTTATATATCCGATTATGTTGAATGATTTGATCAATTTGGATCGGTCGTTGGAGGGGGAGGGGGAGGGGGATGTAGGTACGCCGGAGACTTTTAGGAGGGGCGTGAGGATTAGCGCGGGGGTTGGAGCTGGGTTGCTTGTGATTGCTAATGTTTTGGTGAGGGAGAGGAAAGGGAGTGAGAAGCGTGTTTGGACGCATACGAGGATTGTGCCGATATTGAAGGATTGGAAATTCTTTTTATTGTGTTGCGGGTATGTTGAGTGTCTTGTTTGGTTGTAGAAGGTTGCTGACGAGATCGATTATTATAGCACTGCTATTGTGTACTTCGGATCAGTCTTTCCTTCCGTTTACATCCAATTGTTCGCCGCTAGCAAAGGCTTACCGCCCAAATTCTCGTTCTTCACGGTCAGCTCTTCTCTCGGTACCAAGCGCGTTTTATCTGACATATCCAACCAGTTGCCGATATTCAACGCCGCCTCAGCACTCGGTCGAATCATCCTTAATTTCCTAGCTGATAGATTCGGTTGTCTTAAAGTGCTCATCGTTGCAACGATTGGAATGGGAGCTACGCTTTTTGGATTCATCGGCATTGGGTCGGTGGCGGAGATGAGTCTTGGATCGCTTTTTCTGGGATTTTTCGTTGGGGGCTGTGAGTCTTTCCATTGTTGAAGTTGTGTTGGAGGGTGCTGATGAGTGGTAGTTAATGCGTCCTGTGTTGCTGCTGCGGCTGGATGGTCCGTTCGACGGACGGAGATTGGGTATGATATCTTTGTGATGTTTTGAAATTTTCGGCGCTCTGACGATGTTATAGGACTCGGATTGGGATACTGAGCTTTTTCCTACGTGGGTATTCGGCTCGTCCATTTAATACGGAAAGCGTTTGACGATTTGTAGTCGTACCTTCCGTCGCTGGTCCACCTATCAATGGTGCGCTTTTAACTGGACGATATATATGGAGTCGACCGATTATATTCAGCGGTGTAAGTACATCATAGAATGTTTGAGACCATGCGAATGTTGACCGGGGTATTTGCGTAGATGTGTGCGATGGGCGGCGCCGGTTTGTATATTGTCACGAGGTTAGTCGAACGTCGTAAACCCGCGATTGGTTGGCATGAAGCGGAACCGGAAGATGAGGGGACGTATGGCTCGGCTCGGGTATCTACTGTTGCTAGTAGGTCTTCGGAAAAAACTGAGGGATAGGAATGTTCGCAGTTGTAAGGCATAAGACTGGGTATACAGTAATAAAATTGGCACAGGCTTGCAGGCTTCGCGTCGAGCTGTCGACGATGCGCTGAAATAAATATCAGAACTTACTAGTAGATCGTCGACCGTGTACGATTATTCGATCCCTCCGATCGACCTCCGATAGTGAATAGAATCCCCAAGTGTCGATCGAGAGGCCAACAGGATCAGCGGGAAAAAGTGGGTGCAGAATTCTAAATAAGTAAGCGCTCATCTTCAGGCACGTACGTCGACTTTCCTCACTCTCACTGGCAGCTTCAGTTGCACAAGGTCCCCGACCAAGATCCGCCAAGACATATACACTAACGAAAAAACAGATTCGGTCGGAAAGGCACACACGCGAATTTCTCTTGGCTCGGGCTCACGAAAACAAGAAGAGCCGCATTCATCCCATCACTCAGCGTCGACATACACAGCTCCCGTCCCTATTCATCCACGGCCAAGGACATGGACAATCTAACGCGTCATCTCACTATGCCTATCCCGGTACTGCAGGGGTAGATGTATCACCTTCTTCATCTACGTCATCTCATCGCCAACATACGAACGAATCAAGTCCTAGACAAATGGACATGCGAATGGGCATGGGAGATGAGGGAGGAATGGAAGAAGGAGAGGAAACGTCATCCTTTTACCTTCCATATCTCGTTTTGGCTCATGCTTATGCCTTATAAGATGTGGATGAGTCGCCTACTTCTTCTCTTCTCCTCGAATACATTACCACCCGAATCCGCCGTCGACGTACAGACATCCATCAGCAATAGGCAACACATTCTCACCCTCCCTTCTTATTTACTTCCCCCACCCCCACCGCGGCCAACACCAACCCCATTCTCAACATAGTACTCTCCACCGCCCCCGCCAAGCAAGCCCCAAAGTATCCTTAACGCCCGTTCCTCCCCCCACCATCCTACTCCTCCTCACCATCTTCAGCTACGTCCGAAACAGCCTCTTTACCAGGTGGACATATATCGACTACCGGTGCTCCTCTCTCTTCCGGAGAATTTCTTTCGAGGATCTCTTTGCATCCTTCGCTCACCTCTCCCTCCCCCTCGAAATAGCAGCGAACAAAGACCCGTTGACGACTCTCGGTGGGCTACGAATGAGCAGGGAATCGGAACAACAGGGTGGGGATGATGGTGTGAGTTTACATATGGACATGTTGCTATTATGGAGAGTTTGAGGGGGCTGTTGAGAGGGCTGTTGAGATGGAGGAGAGGGAGGGGTTGTGTGGAGGAGTGGAGGGTTTGGGAGGGTCGATCAGATTCGACCTTCAAGTTCGAGCAGAGCTGGAGGGAATTTATCTGCAGTTGTGAATAGGACGTCGAGAGGACGTGTGGAGGGGATTGTTCGGGGTATGATTCGATCTGCACGTTCTTGTTCTGCTGCTGCTGCTGCTGCTGGAGGAGGAGGAGGAGGAGGATCGATCGGTTACATGAGCATTGAAAGCGATCGAACGACGATGCAGACATAAATTCCTTCTTCCGCTCTATCATATATTATCGATCCGTGAGTCCAGTCCCTTCTCCTCTTCCCATCCCATCCAATCGCTCATATAACCCAACGCGATATCAAGAACGTTAATCAATAGCTTGAACGCAGCTCGCGATCCTCAACAACTCCGCCCTTCCGCAATCTTCGACCGTATCCTCCCAAACCTGCTTTCTGACTCAGCTACACCAACCCTCGTCGTCTCATCGGTCCGCCAATCAACGGTGCATTCATATAATAATGAGTAACTTTATCTGGTCTAGACCGATAATCTGTAGCGGAGTACGTCATCATCCTCACGCTCAAAATACCGATGCTAATATCAATGGGAGTGTAGATCTTCACGTTAACCGTTATTCGGCTGTGTCTGCTTCGCGCTCGATCGGATCTTTCGAGCCTCGAATACAATCCCTCCATCCACGAGTACATACCGAAAGACGAACAAATACGTGTAGACGAAAAGGGCCTTCGCCTCGTCCTAGTGCGTCCTCGTCGAAAAAGGCGGTGAGGGGAGGATAGGTAGTACGGGAGGGATATATATCGGGATGGAGTTGATATGAAATTCTTTGACGAATGCTTCGCGTTGCGTCACCATTCATATGAGGCGCTCCCATTACTCTCAATAAACCTGGCTGGTGATGAAGTGCAACTGCTTTGTGCAACTGTTATTGCGCGGAATCGAAATTCAAGTTTAGGAATAGCGAACCGGAACCGAAACCGAGATCGTTGATCACGATACCTATCATGGATATATGTATATAATCCATATCCGAAGGAGAACTGATATGTCGTGATGTTTGATCAATCGCGGAACGTACAACGATAATTTCCGAAGCTTATATACTACATCAAATATCAACCAAAATCATCATAAATACCTCCCCCCCATCCAAAAGATTCAAAAGTCACCCCAACACCTCTACGCCGCGGCACCCTGCGCAAGCTCAGCCTCCGCAATAACCTTCAAAACACCTTCATATTCGGGGAACCACATCTTCGTAGTAACCTTTGCGAACTCTCTCAATCGAGGAGAAGCGAGTATCATACTTGCGAACTCGGGATTCGTATCGTATCCTAGGGCGTTCATGAAGAATCCCGCAATCGTAATATCAATGAGCGTCGGCTTATCAGTCGCATGGAACCATACGGGTTCGGTGAATCCGGGCGGAAGGAGGGAGGCGGCGGTGGAATATTTGAGGTCGAGAGCATCGATGAGTTCTTTCATAATCCCATCCTGCTCCTCATCACTATGTCTCCCCACCCCTTGTGCGACGATAGAAGCTAATATTCCTCTCCTTATATACCCCGGTATAACGAGATTGAAAGGCCATGGAATGGGGAGATCGCGGACGATCTTCTCGTAGTTTTGGGGACGGCGCCAGCGGGAACAGACGAGGGCGTGATAGGTGAATTCTTCGAGTTGGGCTTGGTAGGCTCGTGAATCTGCTTTTTGGAGGGGGGTGAGGAGGGAGTCGGGGTTGGGGGTTATACCGGATTCGATTAGGTGTTTGATTATGAATGTAGAGTCGGGTAGTATCGTGATCGATTTAGAGAGGTCTTTGTCATCAGGAGAGGAGGAGGAGGGAGTGATGGATATGTAGGGTAATTTGCCTTTGGGAGCTTTGTTGGGCCACGTGGCGGAGTGGGTGTATGATGTGTATCCCACTGCGCGGAAGAATGTTTCGAGTTTTTGACAGAAGCCTGATGCGGAGGGTTTGTTGGGGGGTTTGTAGAATCCGTAGAGGATTATGGATTCCGAGGCAGGCGAGGATGAGGATGAGGGTGGATTGGACATTGATGTCGTCTGATGAGCAGGGATGATCGTACGACCTTAGACTGGAGTCAGAGATAGAGAGGGGTTGCTTCGAGTTATTGACGAAGAAGGAGTTGAATGGTATGGAGACTATGATGCTATATCAGCGAGAGGACATCGCGAAAGGATGAACAACGGACCTCAGGCTCGAAATCAAACTAGGTGTATGTTTCTTTATGACCGTCGGGGGAGATGGGATGGATGAGTGGGTAGGAGGGGAGGGGGTTGGATCGACTGGGAGAAGTCGGACGACTTTGGAGGAAATCACGGGGAAATCACAGGAAGCGCTTGGCGTCGAGCTGTCGATGTAGATGTAGATGTACTGTGCTGGCGTAGATCTCAGAACCTGGATCCATTAGACAGACAGCAACCGGAAAGGAACGAACGACGCACCAGAGCAACGACCAAGTTATCAAAGAGTCAGACGGTCGGGTGAGCAACTGCTATAACTGCTATAACCCGATTAGCGTCAGATAAGGACCGAGCTCTGAAAACTCAACGTGAGTCGTTCACCTCAGTATCTATATCCCCACTTCACTTGCTAAAAATGGTGCCGCAAGCGTTCGTATACCTGCTGCGTCGGCGCACTTGCAAATTGAGGAAAGGAACACGACTGCGTGGAAGCACCTCGAAATCAAAATCACATTCACGCCACGCTATTCAGTTGACGGCGACGCGGCTTCTCGGCTCCGAAGCCGGAACTTTATTTAGTTGGAGAGCCAATGAGAACGTGAGAAGGGATTTCCGAGTCGGATTACGTGTATTATGTCTGCTTGAGAAACTGGAGGGCTCTTTTGGACCACGAGGCGTTTGGAGCGTTAGACGACGAACGAAGGACGATCGTGAGGGTGGAAACTGTGAGTGAGATTTGCCTTTGGAGTGGACGCTGACATGTACTTAGGTTAGGACATCTAGTTCCATACAAGGTGCTTCCTCCATCCAATCCTTACTCGCTTATCGTCGCTCACATTGAACGATGTCAATCTCACTAGACCAGCTTGCCTCCGATTTTTGATTATTTCCTAAGGTTATACCCAACAATCAACCCAAGAACGCTTATCGTCTCGCTCACTGGCTACGAGCCTACGTATACGACATCACACACTACTCTACCACCCATCCACAAAAATGACTCTCCGAATCATCTCCTCCACCGACATAAACACCATAACATCCTCCCTCCCCCCCTCAACCCTCCTCTCCCTAATGGCCCAAACATTCCACGCTTTCTCCCATTCCAAGACTACGACTCCTCCCCGTCTCTCCATTACATCTTCGAATCATACCACACTCTTTATGCCTTCGCGCATTTCTTCCCTGTCTACGACGAGTGTGAAGGTCGTTTCGGTACCGCTTGATGGGGGTGATAAGAGAGGACTTCCGGCTTCTACGGTTCTTTTGGATGAGAGTAGTGGAGGAGTTAGAGCTGTGATGAATGCGAGGAATTTGACGGCTATTAGGACTGCTGCTGGATCGGCTCTATCGATGGGGATTGTCGATCTCAAAGATCCGAGGCGGTTCGTTGCGTTTGGAGCGGGAGCGCAGATTCGCACTCATCTCGTCATTCTACTTGATCTTTATCCGACGTTGAAGGAGGGAGGGGAAGTGTGGATATATAATCGGTCTTTGGGGAGGAGGATGGATGCGTTGGTTGAAGAGATGAGAGGGAGATGGCCGAAGACGATGTTTCAAGCGAGGGAGATTCCGAGTGGATGGAGGGATTCGTCGAAGAATTCGTCGCCGTCGATCTCATCCGCGGCGCAAGAGCAGAGGGGGAGGGAAGAGGGAAGAGAATTGACAGAGGATGATCGTGTGATTTTGGGAGCTGATATTATCATCACTGCGACTTGTTCAACGATGCCTCTTATACCAGCTTATCTCGCTTCATTACTCGTATCCTCTTCCTCATCCTCCATCCAGAGCCCTTCATCGACAGCTCAACCTCATCTTCCAACGCAATCCCCACCGAATACGATATCAACTTCGACTCCGGACTCGACTCCTCCTGCTAATTCGACTTCCCCTTCGAATCCACCACCACCTCCTCAACAGAACTCGAATCATCCAAATCCAAAACACACTCACATAATCTTAATAGGCTCGTACAAACCCACAATGCACGAAATCCCCTCTTCACTCCTTACATCCCCTGCAACATCATTGCTACTCGTCGATTCTCGGACGGACGTATTACTCGAAGCAGGCGAGTTTATCGATGCGGGGGTTGGGGGTGGGGAGTTGGTGGAAATCGGAGAAGTCGTCGATGAGAACGGAAACATCCTTCAGGGGAGTCGGGCGTTGGAGGCGTTGCGAACGAGGAAAGAGGGAGGGGATGAGAAGGAGAAGGATGGGGGAGGGAGGATTGTGACGGTATTTAAGAGTGTGGGTATTGGAGCGCAGGATGTGGCGATTGCGAAGATCGTTTATGATAGAGCTGTGGAGATGGGACTTGGTGTTGTTGTTGAGGATTATGATTCGTGATTATATGTACTTGGATGTATGGAAATTGGAATAATATTATTTTATTTTATTTAGTGCGATTGAGAAGATCGTTGGAAACACTGGACGAAGGAATGAGGTCGTCGATGGGATGTTGAACGCGAAGGAAAGAAAGTCGTTATGATGTCTGCATCGTCTACGTCGTTCGTCGTTGAGGATTCATAATGTAACCGTTAATAACGAATGAGATCGAGGCGCAAACTTATACTGTTCATAGCACGTCGCGAAATTTGGATGACATTAATAAGATTATTTCATTCGGACGGAATGTATAATTGGGAGATAGGTGAAGGTAGATGAGCTGAGTGCACGGATGATGAAGTGGAAGTACAAGTGGCAGGAGACTAGGCTAGGCCTGCATCGTCGTCCGATCGCTCTCGACGCTCATATCACCCGTACCAACGGGTCGAGCAGATCGAATCATGCCTTGGATTATACCCTCCACCCGTCCCCTCGACGTCCGTTTCACAGGAACAGGTGCGCCTACATCCGCAATCGTCTCATCCGCTCTCATTCCCTCGGTCCTGCTAGCACTAAAAGTACTAGCCGGTCGAATCTGATCCACCCTCCCAAATCCTCCACTCCTCCACACAACCTCCTCCCTCTCCTCTCTCTCCACAGCTCTCACAAGACCTCTCAAATTATCCATAATAGCAGCATGCATATCAACCCCCACACCCTCCTCATCTCCATACTTTTCCATAATCCTATTATTCAATCCTCCCAATGTCGTTAGAGGATCATTGTTCGCTTCTTTCTCAGCTGCGGATGGGGAGGTTAGGGATAGGTGCGTGGAGATGCGCGTGAGGAATTGGGTGGGGGTGAGTGGGGAGCCGGTGGAGGAGAGGGGATAGTCGGGGAGGGAGGCGGTTTCGGATGAGGGGGAGGATGGGAGGGAGGAGGGGGATGAGGAGGGGGATGAGCGGTGAGGGATGCTGGAGCGGGGGCGGTGAGGTGTTCCGCCGCCGGTGCTGGTGTTGGTGCTTTCGCGGTGGTGGGAATGAGGATGGGTGTGATGGTGATGGGAGTGGGAGTGAGAGGGGATGCGGGAGGGTGAGGATGTGTTGCCTATTGCTGATGGATGTCTGTACGTTGGCGGCGGATTTGGATGCGGATTCGGATTCGGGTTTGGGTGAGGGTAGTAGGTTGTTTGAGGAGAGGAAGAAGGTGATTCGTCGATATCTTACAGCGCGTTAGCATCAGTCAAACGAAAGAGAGAAGGGTGGATGAGGTGTACCTCTTCGTCGTCCATTCCTCCCTCCTCTCGCATTCCCATTCGCGCTGGTATGTCCATTCGTCTGCGCATGCGCATGTCCCCCATAACGACTAGATCCATTTGTACCCGTATATCCTCGATGAGATGAAGTGGATGAAGAAGGCGATACGTCTATTCCTCCTCCTCCTCCTCCTCCAGCAGCGTAGGCGTGGCCGTGAGTATGAGCATGCGACGCGTAAGATTGTTCGTGTCCACGAGATTGAGTATCACGATGATTTGGGACTGGGACGGGAACTGGAGCTGTGTATGTCGATGCTGAGTGATGGGATGGGTATGACATCGTCGTTATCTTTCTTTTCGTTCAAGTCGACGTAGTCGATCGCGAGCCAAGAGAAAACTGAGGAGGATTCGAACGATGTAGCTCTCGTTGGCGTATTCGCGTGTGGTTTTCCGGCGTAGAGGTATCAAGTTATCTCTGTAGTCGCATTCATAGAGAGTCATCAGTGGATAGAGGCTCTCGTACCTTCTGCAACTGAAGCGGCCAGTGAGCGTAAGGAAGGTCGTTGTACGTGCCTGAAAGGTGGGCGCTTATTTCGAATTCTGCACCCGCTCTTCCGTTGAACGCATTGACCTCTCGCTCGACACTTGGACACTCTATTCTCTGGCAGAGGGATCGAATGGAGTACATGTAAGGCTACGTGATGTCATTGGGCTGAAGCCTGGGAGAGATTATTATTGGGGAATATTTATCTTGGTTATTCCGATTTATTGATCGGACTGACGCTCAACGTGGAGGCCGAATATCGTGACTATGATTTCGTGATGTGGTACTTGACGGCTGGCAATTTGCATGACAGGAATTCAAAACCAAACACGAGTCGATATGAAGTGATTGGTATTCACAGGAACTTGACGCCGTGCGGAATTTCTTTGGATGTCAATGGCGAATGAGGTTCGGATATCTTACGCTTGAGTATCTATCTCCACTGAAACGGACACAGGGAGAGCACGACGTTGAGGATGCAGGGATGAAGCACGAAAGAATTAACGAATGTTTTTTTATCAGTTCAAGTTCCATCGCTCCAGACGTCTCCGTGCCGCTGTGCCATGGTCTTTCGTCGCACGACTCGCATCGTCTCATCGTCTCATCGTCTCATCGTCAATTGTCATTGCATTTGTGGGCGAGATATTCGGAGACATAGGAGATCCGCTAATCTTGAAGGAATTCCCTCGGAGGTTCGAGCGCTCTACACGACCGGCGGAAAGAGTGTGAGATTGAAGTTTGGAATAAGACGAGATTGATCTTGATTATTGCGGATCAATGACGCAGAGAGCGCAACACCGAAGAATCGACAGATTGGATCAAACCTCGATCCCTACAACCGACCCCGCTGTCTCCGATGTTCGCGGCTCGTACTCTTTCATCTCATCGTCAATTTTCATCGTATCCGAAGGCGAGCTTGGCGACGCGGGAGTTCCGCTAGTACTCAATTTACGTCCCTCGGAAGGTTGGACCTCCATTGTGATGCGCGTCCCGTTGGTTCGGTTGGACGAAGCTTGGAAGATCCGCGCGAGAGCGAGGAATGCAGCGCCGATTAGAGTGCAGACCTACATCCATTGTTAACCTCGGTGTTTTGAGAGTGAGGATGATGACGAGGACGTACCCCGCTGAAGATGATAGGTCGGGACCAGATGAAGTTGCTAGTTAAGAGAGCGCCGTTGATGGGTGGACCGATCAAGGTAGGTATAGCTAAGCCGGAAATCAATCGATGGACGGAGAAGATCATGGGAGAGGGCGGACCTACGAAGGAAGTGACCATTCCGATTCGGGCGCTGAATACATTCCGAGTCAGACTAACGAAGAAGGTGAAGATAAGACGAGAGAATGCGTACCCTATCTCGCCTTTGTGCTTTGCCGAATTCGCAGAAGCAGCGATGATCAACGATATACCTACCAACGTCTCATCAGCCGCACCACCTCAAAGCCGAAGTCCGAAGAACTCACAGCCATTATTGAAGAATCCGAGTATAGCAGTTGCGACCGCATCTTCAGCTACACTCCCCACACCAAGATATCCAAGGACCGTAGCGCCCATACCGAACGTCATGGGTATCAAGAGGGTGAGTGCGCCGATGTAGTCTGCTAGGAAGTTTGGGAGGACGCGGCCCAGGATTGCTGCGCCGTTGAGGATTGAGAGCTAGAAGTGATTAGGACTATGAAGATGGAGGAGCGGAGGAGGAGCGGAGGGGGCTTACGGAGTAGAATGAGAATGTGGGTGAGAAGCCCTTGAGTGTGGAGAATAGTTGAACGTAGACTACGGGGAACCAGACTCCGAAACTGGCTAGGAGCCATCTATGTGAACGTAACGTTTAGCATGACGCGGAGACGAGATGAAGTGATAAGCGTACCCGATGCACATAGTAACATACGCTCGCTCCTTTAAGAATCCGATAACATTAACTTTAGGTCTCTCCACTTTCGTCGACCCCGTGCTCTTCTTCTCCCTCATCAATAAATTCGCCAACACCAATAATCCAGCATTCAGCGCTCCATTTATCCTCACCGCTCGCTGGAACGACTCAGTACTAGCTCCGCCTCCTCTATTGATCAAATTATTCAACATTATGGGATCGACGGCTCCGCCGATCGCTGCGCCTGTGGTAGCGATTCCGAGTGCTAGAGCTCCGCGACGTTTTCGGAAGTGATGGCCTACTAGACCGACGGTGGGAGTTAACATCATACCCATCGCTAAGCCCATTCCGAGGCCTTGAGATAGAAAGATCTACGATTTGGCTGAATTAATGCGATTGAGGGGAGGGGGAAGATGGGGTACCTGATAGAATTGGTGGGGTTTTGTGATTGATAACATGAAGTTGCAGAATATGTATAGAGCGCTCGAAGAAAGGAGGAGAAGACGACTTTGACCGTATCATGAGGATCAAATGAGCGATGGTGGCGGACGATGACGTACAAATATCCTTTGTCAAAGAATGGTCCTGCGATCAAGCCCATTCCGAAGAGGAGCGCGAGTTGTGTGCTGCCGATCCAACTGTTGTTGTATGACTTTAGTTCGGGATAGAAGAAGTAGTGGATGGGAAGCTTACGCGATAGCCGAGCTTGATTCGTTGCTGAGATATTGTTCCTCGTAGAATGCTTCATACACTCCGAAAGCATTTGCATGTCTGCCTCGTTGTTAGATCGACGATGCGATTGCGAAGCCAATTTGATAACGCACCCGACGCTGATAAATTGAGTGCACCAACTACGAACATCGATTAGGAGGGCGGATTATCCGATGAATGAATTTAACTCACCATCCAGCTACCGCCATCCATCCGTCCCATCCTCCCTCGTCTGTCTCCTCCCGAGCTTCAGATCCAGGAGTCGTGGGGTTGTCGGAGGTCCACGCGGCTTCGGAGGATGAGGACTCCTTAGTAGACGTCATCGACATTTCGTAGTCGAGTCAGATGCTTTACAGCTCCTCCAATGCACGATGACGGCCGGGAAACGAGTGTCACGGACGTCGACCAGAATTCGATGGCGAATGCGACCAATATGTCGAGCTATGAGAGCTATTCCGGACTCTTTTAGGATGATGTTTTCGGGCTAACGAGTGAATAGAGTACTGACCGCCGAATTGAGATTGAACCGTTGAACCGGTCGTTGCCCTCCCGCATTTGAGCTGCAGTATTCGATCTGTGGCATCACGGCTTAGATGAGCTGACGGAAGACTAACGAGGAAGAAGCGAACTCACATACACGTTATCTTGCGACTTTACATCCTGGATTGTATAGCGGCTAGATGACGGTATAGATGGTCGAGAAATGTTTCGTCCGGAGTGCTTCTGATTCCTGAGCTTAACGCTCAGTAGCAGCTTCGGGTGAATCGGGGTCTCAGGGACAAATCGAGTCTGCGGAACGCCGTATGAGGATGAATATTTCAGGGAACAACTATCGTTCACTCACAATGAGAAAGGCTCAGTTGATCTGTATCGCTGTGAGACGGAATCGCGTTTGAGTTGTCGTTTGACGGTTGACATGGATGTTGTGGGTTGGGAAAAAGAGGAAATTGAAACTCCGCCCAGAACTCTGCACGAGCATCTGCTACGTTGTTTATGAATTTTGTTTCACACTCGACGCACTCATTTATTGGAATCGCTTATACTTTATAATTATAGCACCTCTTAAATAGTGAATGCAGATAAGAAAAAAAATCAGACAAGAAAAATTGACTAATCTGTTTCAGGAAATCGTCGACCCAGAAACTCGAGTGAGAGGCTGAGAACAGTACTATCGTAAGTGGAGCACTTGTGATCGGAAGATATTCACACCCAGTGATGCCTACTCATGTATCGAAATCTATGTCTCAAGGATAAAAGAACCGATTTCGAGAGTTTTATTTTTCAGTGGCGGAAGCTTTAGTACTTATTCGGTAAGATATTCAGAACCTTTTGTTGCTGGTATCTATCGTTCTTCGTCAGATGGTAGGACTCAAGGGTGTTACCGGATACTCTGATTTGGCTCCGAAAGGAGCTCATTAATCCACAGAAAGCAACACTTGAAGATCTCCGTACTGTCCACCATTGAGATCGGTCGTCGGAATATTCCGACGACTTCGCTTCCTTCTGACATACGTTCTGCATTTTCACCACTGAATCAAAGTCTCATTTGAAAGAAATTTTCACCGACTCAATACTATCTCAGATTTTTTTATGCCTCCGAGCGTTGAGCTAGAGAAACTCAAGCATCTCATTGAGGTGGAATTGTCAACGCCGTGTCTTGAGCTAGCCTTTTTGAAAAACGGTATGAGACCACGCTTCCGGACTGTCGTTCTGAACTGAATGTCCCTCAGATGAACTTCAGACCGTGATTACCTCTTCCTACGTTTCATAACTGTGTTTCATAAATATCACGAATTCAGAGCTATCGAATTGTGACAGTCGACGGTCGAGAATTTCAGGTCCGATGCTACGGAGAGATTGGTAAGGTCTAGCAGCTCACCATATGGCACCTCGATTGAATAATATGGCTTGTAGGAGAGACAGAGAAAAGGAAGCTTGAGTCCGAGGTCTGTCGGTCTTTCTATTACGAGTGGCGGTGTACAGAAATAGTCGTCTAGATCGCCACTCTCCGCTGGTTGTTTCCGAACACCACTATTCCAGTTGCTGAGATCCACGAATGGGATCTGACTACTACAAAGAACATCGGGTGCGCATACATCATCCAAAGACATGTAAGCAATGGTACCCTACAAAACCGTCAAGTTCTCGGTCTCACGAAAGTTGCGCCTAGATCCCTGGAATATCATTAGATTCCGTGTGGGATTCCTTGGAGCCCCATGTCAAAGAGAAGGTTGCGCGGAAGATCGCTACATACGAAAGTCAGCTCTTCAGTCGAACTTTCAAGCGCTTCGGAAGCCTATACCATGATCAAAACAAACGGAAGTTCGTGGTTGGACCGATGGAAGTGACACTTCCTGTAGACACGGATCACACTGTCACCTCGTGGGTCGGCCCATGGAAAGACACGAAATCCTACCTGGAGGAGCTGTGTCAGGCCGTCTTGGAAGTTCAAGAGAAGAAAAGGGGAGAAGTCTTACCTTTGGATTCCGAGGATCCCAAAACAATATGGTTGGATAATCAAACAGATATTATTCGGGCGCTTCACGCGGTCATTGAGGCGGGTAAAGTGACTGCAGGGATGTCTCCCGACCTTTTCTATCTCTCTCACCCTGACTTCGGAAATTTGGCCTCAGTGATCGTGGATCCTGACGATCGCTCTAAGATAGTGGGAGTCAATCGATGGGAGGATGCACGTATCATGCCTTTGTGGAAGGTGGTGCCTTCGTCGATGACCGTATTCGATAACCCTCAGTTACGCAAGATAAGGATTGAGGTTATATCGAAGATTGTACCAAAGATTGGACATGCCCTCGATGAAGGAGGGGCTCTTAGGGCATTGGAGTGGATTCTTATGAATGTTCCGGCGAGCGAGAAATCTCAAGAGATCTGGCTGCAGAGGTTGAGGGTTCTAGTGCGGGGGTGGATCAAGGACGCTCCCAAGGGAACCCCAGAGAATGATGCGCTTCATAGACTTCACAATCTGCTATCTTAGATATGTACCTGAGATGTGTTTGGTGAGGAAAAAATCGGAGTCACGAGTGTCTTCTGACAGAGATGTCGAGAGTACAGAACAACTGACGAAAAAGCAATCAGGAAAATGCTTACCGGACCGCCGATTACGGTGGACAGAGATTTGGGGCGGGTTGTCGAGCGATGCTTATGAAATTGTATATGAACTTGAATCTGTGGAAGGCCTAAACGGCGCAGAGGGGGTTAGAACATGTCAGACCCGATAAGGCCAAATAATCGACGCGAAATAATAAACGGTCAAAGCGCAAGCCGGTATTTGCTCTTGCTTGGTTCTGCTTACGCAACGCAGAGCTTGGCTTGCATGGTTGAACCACGCCATGACTGTCAGTCTACGAGCACGACAAAAACACGCAGAGTCAGCGCGAAAACCTTGCCACTGCCTCGTTTCGCAAACAGCCATGAAAGAATGGTCGTGATCCGCTCTTCACCTTCTTCATTCTCCATGTCCTAGAAACCGAAGTCTAATCCAACCTGAGATCAGACCTTCCCAATGTGAATAATTGGTCTTCGACTTTCATGGTCGGATCTGAGATACATCTAGTCTAGAGAATGCCTGAATTGGGGAGCGGGCTCTTTCTGGAGAACGACACCAATCGCCCGGTATTCCCCCATGTCGCGGATCTGACAAGCTCGATTGTTTACTCGGGCAACTGGTTACCCATCGATCACGGAGGCTACTGCGACATACACCAAGCACGTTATTATGGGAGAGATGTAGCTGTGAAAGTCATTCGGAACTGTCGCATACTGAAGACATCGAGAGAACGCGTGGCCCAGGTAAATACCAAGCTGTACTGAAATCAGAACGTCTATCCTCAGCTCACATTACTTAGACGATGAAGAAAGAAATGAGGTTATGGTCCCTTCTCGATCACCCGAATATTCTACCTTTCTTGGGATACTGTTTCTCTCCGGCTACGCCTCACGATAACGCCGATGGGAACGCTATACTATCTCTTGTATCCCCTTTCATGGAGCGCGGTAATGCTTTCCGGTATCTTCGTGAACATCCGAGCGTAGATCGTCTCAGTATTGTGAGTCATATAATCTCAATCTGTACCAATAGGGCGGATTGAATTCGTATGAATGCACAGCTTGAAGGATTACTGCATGGCATCTCATATCTGCATTCCATGAACATTGTTCATCGTGATATTAAAGGAGTGAGTCCTTGTAGCCTATCTCTCAGCGCTTTCTTATTCATGTATCTCAGTCCAACGTCTTGATTACCGAATCTGGAAGTGCGGTGCTAGCTGACTTCGGTGTCTCGACGTTCTTGGAGAACAATAGAGATTTGCAATTAAATTCTGGAGCGTCATTCACGAGCTCGGGGACGATTCGCGGAAGCCTCAGATGGATGGCACCGGAGCTTGTGCTCGGTACTTCTCGGACGCCTAGCAAGGGAAGTGATATGTGGTCAGTGGGATGTACTCTAATGGTACGACATATGCTTTCTCTTTGAGTCTCGAATAACGGCATTCATACACGGCTCCGTAGGAGTTAGCTATCTTGGCTGCGCCATACTCGTCTTATAGGCTGGATGTCCAGGTGATACCCGCTATGCTACAGAACGAGCTGCCTTTCGATGATGTATGCTTAACCGGCGAGAGCATGCATCAATCTCAGCATCTGGTTTCTAGATTGTGGTCTGTATGTCTGGGGTGCTGGCAGTCGGACAACACGAGCCGACCAAGCGCCGGTGACGTGGCAGCGGCTATAACATCGTTCAGGTAGATTTATTTGTTATTTCATATGGAGCGTTCTTCCTGAATCGATAATCCAAGGGTTCCGTCCGCGCCGTCAGATATCCCTTCCTTCGCTGTGCGAGGGAACAGCGTACCATCCCTCTCTCGAGCGAACCGGCAAACGCCGGGAAGACATTCTGTTCCTCCAGTAATGTTTCAAAGCTCGCGTGCAGATCGGATACAACGCCATGAGCCTCAGCCAACAAAACAAGAGCGAGCGATCGACTTACTCCAAAATTTGATCAACGATGCTTCGACGAGTAATCCGGGGGACAACTTGGAGGGCAGTTCCCACGCTAGTCGTTGGGTTCCGAGTTCCTCGGTTCAGCGTTGCGTATCTCCCAAGAACTTCAACATCATCCAATGTGACTCTCGATCATCCATCGTCAACTCTCGGACGACCGATGGGGCTTACCACAATGAGCGCATTGGAATTCAAACGATTTTACGTCGTTCGGCTACAAATTCTCCGGCGTCGCCCTTGCGAAGGGCCATGGATGAGATCGGATATGAAGCCGACATTGAAAGAGCAATACAACGTCCAGCTACCTCCCTTCCTACCAGAGCCTTCCTCGTTGATGGAAACAATGCTGGTCAGCCGGCTGGTTTCGTCCGCCAGCGAACACTTTCCAGACCTTCTCGAAGAAAGTCACCTGCTCCTATGCTGCGGCGAGCAGTACGCCTATAGAATCTTTGACGCTCTCCCAACTCCTCTCCACGTCATTGTGCTCCCAGATTATCCAATGAGTCTATTCGGTCGCCGGTCGATCGACCTTGGATGTTTGCCTCTTGAGGTATCCTCTCCGCTGCATGATCTTGACGTCATGTTCATTTTTGGACTGAAAACTTGTTTGTAGCTTCGGCAATTAGATATTGTCGTAGCCGGTGTCATATCTTCGGCAACCTTCGTTCCCACTGTCTTACTTTCGCATCTTCACGTACATTATCTCGCATTGATCTTCATCCTATCGCGCTGTCGTTGCTATTCTTAGCTATCCTCCGAGCACACTACTCTTCTCATAATCTGAAAGTTGTAATAGATCATCCAGCTGCTCCCAAAATTCTTCCGCTTCTTTTTTCCAGTCTTCGTCCTTCTGGAGGCAACATGTTCCACATACGCCTTCGGCCGCCCAGTCAATTTTACGGATTTCACGAAGAGCCTGGATGGGCATCGAAGCCCAGCTGTGTTGTAAGGCTGGTAGAACCACCAGATCGGACCATCGACCTGCAAGAATATCTGATTATCAATTAGTATATCTCAACGCAGGTGCTGAGATGGATGCGATCACTTGCCGGTGCATTTCATGTGCCCTGAGTTCGTAGGTTGGAAGAGTGACGGCGTGAAAGCTTGTGTGATCTTGTGAAATCCGTAGCGACATCGATCAACAATGTTGGCTTTGATCTGCAGATCGGTATCATCCATGCGGCGGGGTAGGGGCTGATCGTCTGTGGGCGCATTGGGATCTTCATTTTCGTCTAATCCAAGGCCTACTTCGGTGATTAGAGTGTATAAAAGTGGTTTTAGTGCCTGATTGTCAAGATTGTTAATCGCAAGGGAGCAGGTAAAAGATCAAGATCAGACTTACGGGTTCGACGAAGTACTTCACGCTCAAGAAGGCTGCTTCTTCGGTCCGTTCCCAATTCGCGAAATCTGCGAATGGATCTGGTGGGTATAGTTCTTGGAACGCTGCTTGAGCAGCATCACCGATGCTTTCGAATCCATGTTTATGGGATGCACGTAGTACGGATGCGATCTTATCGAACGTTGGGTTCAGAATAACGGGGCTAGAATAGATTCGATGAACACGATTAACTCTGGGTCAAAGCCGGGATGAGCGGACTTTATGTGATAAATATGCAGAAAAAGAGCCTCTAGATCTGCAGAGTCTTCGACGGAGTCCTCAAAGGTCCTTGTATTCGATTCCGATAAATTGCCAGTCCCATCACATCCAGATTGTGACCCAAAAGTAGGAGATAATCTCGCCAGGAAATCCCGATGCAGTCGACACTCTGCTGTGCCTCCAGAGATTGTCAAGATTATATCAATAGATCCATCTTCGAACCATAGATGTGGATGCCTTTGGATGTCCCCATGAGAGGCTGCATTATTGACTGCCTCAGTCGATTGGGTTTTCAGCAGATTGGTCGTACTTGACATCTAATCGGCATCCCGGCCGCCGCATTCCGAAGGCGGTGATAGCTTCGACCGTAGGGCAGTACGTGCCGAGAGCGCTTGCGTCATCTTAGGCGTCTAATCTGGCGTCTAAACTTCAGAGCTAATTATAACTTCAGAGTAACTTCAGGTGCCGCAGTAAGCGCCGGCAGGGCTTGGCTCCGCGACTGCACGACCTACGAAGATGATTCGATGACCTTCGTCGAGCCGTCGTTCGTTGGCATCGCTCTACATCTTCCTTCCACATCGCAGTCCCAAACTGCGTATTCCTACGCCCAGGAGATGTCGCCAAAGAACACAGGTTCCCGCTGACTACTCAGCAGACTTCAGCATACCACGGGATTAATATTGTGGCCAAGCAAGATGGCCAAGACAAGCACAAATCTCGACTCCTGTTTCAAGTCTCCTGCAACTCCTAGTTCGCATTGCCTCCTTTTGAGCCTTTATCTCTCTCGGTCGGCCCAATTGTCGATTTTTCAATTTTTCTACTTGGGCCCTTCCTTTACCACGTCTGTTTTGGGAATCCAGCACAGCCTTATCGGAATTATTCCTGGGATATAAACTTTATCAGCTCTTCCAGACCAAGAACTGAGATCTATTCACTGTCATCGAGCGTCGCGTATTGCGACGTGGTCGGTTTCATGTACGTGTTCAGTCTTAGTCGAGATCATCTTTACGTCCAATGAGATTCTCCCTTTTAACTCTGATGGGTTTCGACGGCGTCGGCTCGGGCATGAACCACGGAGATCTGAAAGCTCCGTCGCACTTTGGGCCAAAGTTAAGATTAGTATTTGAAGTGACAGGACCGGCTGTTGAGTTGATGAGTGCTCACTATTCTTGATTTCGATTTTGATCATACGCTGATCAACAGGGGGAAATGGATAAGCTCCTGCGGGTGGACGCATCGTCTCTCATGTCACGAACGACCTTAGCTTTCATCTCAGGCAATCTCGATGATACTTATCCAACTCTCCTGTTTCGACTATGCATTCATTTTGTCTTCCATCTCTCGTCCGCAATCTCCCCTTCTCCCGATTTCCAGTTTTATTGCGCAGTCTGAGATGTGGTAGTAGATCACGAGAACAAGAGCACCTGAACAGCAACACCGTTTGGCCCCTTTCGGGCGTCCCTTCAATCCTTTCCATTCTTTGATTCATCAGGCCGATCAAAGATTCCACCTCACGGTATCTTATGCTAGCGTTTGACTGTTCCTGCCGATCCCCAGGGCTTTTCCGATGGACTCGTCATCCCTCTATCAAAAGCCAATGAACTGGCCTTGATATATCGTCCTTGTTTTCCATAAAGAGAGGACGTGACGCGTATCTCCTCCCATTAGTCGAACCTCAGACTTGACTCCGGTCACAGTTAGTACACGCGCTCGAGCTAGTCCTCTGTCATCAACGATGCCCTTCAGTCGCTGCAATT
This sequence comes from Sistotremastrum suecicum HHB10207 ss-3, assembly GCA_001632355.1. Taxonomy (NCBI): domain Eukaryota; kingdom Fungi; phylum Basidiomycota; class Agaricomycetes; order Sistotremastrales; family Sistotremastraceae; genus Sistotremastrum; species Sistotremastrum suecicum. The sequence continues at coordinate 23,183 of KV428191.1, forward strand.
GTTCTCATTATAATACAAACATCATAGGCATGAGATTGCAACCGGCTTAAAGTGATCAGAAGAGCGATCTCTAATTGCGATATCCAGGGAAGAGTTCTCTCGTATAACGCGCATGTTCTCATACACGTTCTCGGAGACATAATACCAAATGACTCCGCACCATCAATTGCGCAGTCAGGCGTCGTATGCACTTCCGCACCTTGCTTTTTCTGGGCGTGATAGGCATGGGAGATCCTGCGTATTTGTGGGCTCCTCGTGTGATCCATCAGTGTGATCCATCAGTGCCAGTGCACTCACTAGCTCAGACGCCGGATTCCAGCACCCAAAATATGCATAAAGTGCTAACTCGAATCCAGGAGCGGGAGCAAAGGTGTTTGTCTCGTTAAATAGAATAGGGTGAAACGCGGAGGCGCTTGGGATCATTGTGGGATCATTGTTTGATTGACTTTCCCGTCGATCGAGACCTAGAATCCTCGATCAGCGGGGATTAAGTGGGGATTAAATCAGCGAGCTGACCAATCCTGGCCACTGCTTTCGAACGAAGTTCAAATAAATTCTGAGAATTGTCTCTCATGAGTTCGCTCACTTAGAAGCTCGCTATCATAGAGGTTATGCTCGGCGGATATGATTTTTAAGATTCAATGCTCCGAATTTCAAATATTCTTCTGTAGGGCCTTGTGGAGTCACGGTGATAATACACTTCGGAATTCCCATCATGAGCCTCTGCCTAGAGTTTCTGGATCCCCGAGGAAACAAGAGCGACGACCAACTGGGCCCCAAAATGTGTTATTATAATACCACGGTCGGAACTCTTCAGGAGCAGTAATAGTAGTGATTAATTGAGTTCTGAAGAATGCCTCAAACACGTTCACGGGTTGTAGGCAACTGAGTCGACTGATATCACATTTGGTCACGAGGTATTACCTATCTTTCCGTTCGCTGAAGATTTGAGCAGGAAGAGGGTCCTGTCATGATCAACGTAAGCCAGGGACAATAACTTCATATCTAAATCCCTGAATCCTCAGTTTTAGGTTTAGGGTTTTAGATGCCTTTCCGGAGATGAATAGCTGTCTAGTTTGATCACATGTACTCCCATCGGTTGGTGATTCCGTCATCGCAGACCCCCGAGTCGGTGCTTAACGTTCAACAGTGTCAGCATCCACCTGAATCACGACGATGCCTCGTGGAACCCGTTCTGCACGGATCTCGGGCATGAGACGTAGGGCACCCCTGAGGAAGAAGTTGAAATTTCAGGTTTGAAAGTGTATCCACTTCGGAAGTCCGTAACGACTTATTGTCCCTGATACGATTAGAGACGGTGTAACAACTCAGAACTGAGGATGTTTTACCTGTGAAAAGGGGGGCAAGCGTTGGAGGAGGCCCAGGACGATCAATAACATCCTGATCTTCAGCTTCAAGTAATATTTGCCATCGTGAAAGGACGAAGGCAATGCCAGTCGACATAGTAGTACCCAACGCTTTGAGACCTAGATTCTAAGCAGACGCTTGCATCGAGATCTGTCATCACCACACATTGTGCCAAGAGCCGGAGCCGCACTGAAACTTTCATCCAGTGGTCGCACTATGACGACCGAGTTCTTCGTAGAAGGTTGAATCTGTCGGGGTCTTTCCACTTCTGTGAGAGACTGTGTCAAGATTGGCTGGGACCTGAAGGGGCAAAAAAAAAAGCGTGCCTGTAGAGCAAGATGATCCTCTGGAGAAAAGAAGCCGCAGTGGATGATCAGAATTCTCCCTGGAATAGTGTACCTAGGACAGGTGTCATTTTTTTGAAGTGGTACGTAACGGTTCTTCCAAGCCCGTGAAAAGTTGACACGTCGGGCACCGTAATCGGATGAAAAACGTTATGATTGGTTTACATTCGAAGGTACGCGAAGCTTGATACCTGTGGTTGGCGTGGTCGGCGTCGTAGGCTCCGGGCCACTCAAAGTTTTCAGAGTCGGGAGAGTCGGAACAATCGATCAATCAATGACAATCATCGGAACAATGACTTTGACTTCAAATCCAAGTTCGGGCCTTGAAACCAGTGTATGCTGGATTCAATTTGACACAGTCCAGACGTTCGATAGAGAATATGCTCGCAGCCATTAGCCCGCAGGCTCGGAATAAAACAAGTTGAATAAGGCCGAATTGACGGCCCTGAAAAAATTTCTTCGGCCGACGGATGTATAGACGGCAAATCCCGTCGTCAGGGCGCCTAACTCTTCTGTCATCGTCTGGCGGTATGATCTTGCAGGATGTTTGCTGTGTTCAACGAACCAAGTTCGCCACGAAAGGCTCATTCGACTGCTCTGCTAGGGTTGGCCCATGGGCCTAGTCAATAGTCAATATCTATGGATCAACCTATGGATTCTCTAGATTATTCGCTGTCGACGTTCAATCCGGGATTTACACTTGACTTGCGATCGATCTCCGCGACGCAGTTCACATTCTAGAGCATTCTATGTTTCTTCCGAAGAACAGCGTATGCAGTGCGTCCCAGATCTCGGTCCTTCTGTCGAAAAGCTTCGAGGCTTGATTCCCAAACATTACGGAACCTATCGCATGCCTCGTCGAAAGACTTGAAACTCAACTCAAATCACGACATGTTCCTATCAATGTCTGTGCTGCATGGAGCTCGATTACCAACGGACTCCGTGGTCCTTTGGGATTCGCTCTGTATCCGACGGTGGATGGAGGGTATGCAAATCATGAGCGTCCGGACATTTTTTCTTCACCTTTGAGGTTCAGCTTGTTGTCCTGTGTGCTATCATCGTACAGATTCGGAATTGACGAGCCTGCGCATACGTCAGCCTTCGGCGGTTCGGCATCCGGATATCACCGCGTCTGTTTGGTCTTGTTGGCGTAACGTCTGTCAAGAGTCTTGTTCCTACTGGGTCCAAACAAACTCCTACGTGAAGATACGGAGATGTTCATGTTGAATTTTGAGGACGCAGAATTGGATTTCCAGTATGAACCGGCCTTCACACAGATCGAATTGCTCCACCTGCTGTGCTCGTCCACTCCACAGGCCTGGCATATCATATGCCTACATGAATCGTCCGGAGATATCAGACTCCACTGTCAGTTGTCCTAACGAAGTCCAGGGGCTCACGGAACGGTATCATTTCCGTGGCTGTATCGCCTTGCGCATTAGCCTCCACTCCTCAACGCGTGCAGGCTTCGATCTTGCGGCACTTACAACGTACCCGCCAAAAATTTTGGTTGGGACCTTGCCCAAGCTGAGCTACGTCTAGACACAAGACTCTAGCTCTATTTCCTGAGATCACATTCTTGCGGGACAAATAAAAGGATTGGTGGAAGCCGAAATTTTTCATCAAGCTTCGAGGGCTTGGCTTTAGAAACGCGCCGAAAATATGAAAACACTTGGGTTTCAGCTAATCTAGAGGAACAAGAGTTTCATGATTGCTGCACCCTCGATACAATTCGTTCGGCGACTGGCGTAGACACGACCGTGACATTCAATCTCCAACTTTCTCAACTTTAGGGGCATAAAGTCACTCAGTGTAGATGCAGACGTACCCCCCTTTTCGGCCAGTGAGTTTCCCCTTGATCCCACTCTCTTAATGTATCTAACTGATGTCGCAGTTCGTGCACGGACTGATTCCTTGATAGGGTAAACGAGGTCCGTCAAGCCTTTTCAAGTCACGGGGGTCATTCTGATCAGCCCGGTGGGCTTGTCGCAACGAGTTCCGAGGAGCACTGTGATCGTATCCAAGGCGAGATCCGCAAGGTGTAATTTTGAAGAGCTCTCAGTGCGTTCACCAGGTTCTCCCCGTTCTTTCAATGTGACAGCTCTCAGATGATGCATCAACACATGTTCTGTAACCTTACCACGTTATGAACGTCCCTCCCGTAATTTATCTTCGTCCGAAATGAGCCTAGGGGTTGCGAATCTTGGTACGTTTTCTCACAGACCACGCTCCTCTTGACTTTGGTTGAGCGGAACCGCCGGCGCAAATGGAAGTCATATGTTGCCTGATCAGATTCCTAGACTGCCCCTCTGACAGACGAGATACCGTCTCCGTATTTTAAATGGTTCAATGGACGAGTGTCGTCTTCCGCGAGGTAGGAAGACATGAGGTGATCCCCGAGACCGCATAATTGTCCCTGACGTCCGATTTCAGGGATGCAAAGATGTTCAATATCTGTATGGCCGGCAATGGATGTGTGTCCCCGTTCTCTCCCCTTTTTTCAGACCTCACTACGATTGATTCGGGTGTCACCGTCCATCAACCCAGCAATTTACGATTCGATCGGAATAGGTCACTCGAATTAATCTCGATCACCACAAAGGCAGCACTGTTGCATTTTTCCACTTTTCTATATATCGTAAGTGCGTTGTTGACTAGCCTGCAATTGTCGTGTGGTTACTGCTCATCAAGATACCAGGACGCTCTGAGCTATCGTAGCCTCGGCGACACCGCGTGTTGTATCAATCAACCTCGATTCGGTATTTTTAGGCTCATGCTTGTGCCAGCGACGCTCCGATTGCTAGCTGATTTGAAGTGGGCTCTGTTGCTTATTTAGTTTGGACACCATGACAACGTGAGGCGACTCTGTTTCCTAGGCCCGGAATAGGTATCGGATTCTCCGATCATAAGTTGGTAATCGACTGATTGGCATGAGTTCCTCAAGATGTTGAGTCAGAGCGGTGGCGTTGCTGGATGTGTCAAATTTGACTTCAAGATGAAACGATAGCTGCTGCAAAGCGATGTTCAGAGCGTGTATACAATGAACTCGTACGGCCACGATGATAAAGACTAAATAACCTGATGCTGCTTGTGAATCGTGCGGCGTGTTTACCACCAGAGAATGGGCCCATAGATCGATTCTGACAAGTTACGACGTTCGTGAGAGTCATTGGCTCACGTTCGCTTTCGTGTCCCTGACAGTCACCCTATACTTCTTAAAAGAAGGTATTATATGACACGGACGGACACCTCGAAACGAATAATATTGCTAATGATGTTTCCCTACCAACGTTTTCTTTCAACAAACAATTCCATAACTTCTAACTTCGTAGCTTGATCTATCGATTAGAGTCAGTAATTGAGGAACGCATCGGAAAGAGATGAAGGTACATACTTCGTTTGCCGTATTAGTCACAAAGACGTGTACAAAGACGTGTCAAACAAAACGTCCTCCTGAGCAGTGCACCCATTGCACCTGGCACCTGCAGGACTTTTCAACGCCGATTTCTGATTGCATTCTTCTGGAAATATCGCTACACCAGTAGAGCCATGTTCGGTATAAAGAGACCTACGCTAATAGCTATAGCCTCATTCGAAGGCCACCTTAACGGACAGCGGGATTAGTGAACTCCGAATCACCGTTTGGAGCCGTTCTATGACCGATTCTGATGATCAAAAATCGGCATAGATATCCTGTCCTAACCATATTGCGATGGGTTGCAAGTTTTTGACTCTGCAGACATCAAAGCTTAAATACTGACCAGTCGCGCCTCGCCAAACTGTTGCAGCGCCGCGCGTGGGAAAGTCTAATCGGCCTATCGTGTAACAGTTCCGGAATCACGAATGACGCAACTGCTGCGCAATGGTGCCGCGATAGACCAATGGATTTCACAGCCTCAACCCTTTTAGAAGGTTGCACCGAGATACTGAGTTTCCATTCAACGGTTTCCCTGTCTGTGGTACGCACCCTACACGTGGGAAACGCGTTTCCATCAATGGCATCGATATAGTTCGCAAGATGCTACAACTCAGTCGGATAATCTGACCAGTAACACTCGAGGTATTTGATATAATGCGACCCTATTGGCCGATCATATCAGTCCCTGGGATCAGATATCCGAGTTAAATCGAGTGACTCACCGCGAAGTCTCGAAAAGAGACCTCGGAGAAATCCAGTAGAAGCCATTTCTCAAGGTCACAGTACTGTTGGCTCAACCGAACGTGTGTGGTAACCCCACCCACTTCTTCGCAATCGAAGCAAGTACAGAGATCTTCGTTGATCCTTGTTTATAGCAGGTGATCTTCGATGACGGCGTCATGGACTCGAATGGAGGAAACTCAAAGACGATGTATCGATAGCAGTCGGAACGATGGCGTGCTCGGTCGTGTCAGCACTCACACGACATGAGGTCAGGTTGAGGTGGTAGGACGATCAGGTCGAAGCTAGTAGATCTATAGCAGATTTCTCCCAGTCAATCAGGTAACTCCACTAGTACTCTCGGGCTCATATGCCGGGCAAGCTCTTCTGGCCGCACTTCTTGCATTCATGTCCGATCTCTGGGAGATGAGAGTCATGGTACGATCACAATGTTCGCGACCATTAATATTAATTGTAGACAGGTCTGGGGACATTGAGTCTTTTATTGAGCCATTATTAGCCCAGCAAAGGCTCCAGAGGCACGAGTGACGACAGTGATGGCATGCTGGTAACATTACGTGCCATTGAGATGAAACTAGGACGACTCCGAGTCACTCCCACTCGTGAGCGTTCCGTCGGTACGTATACTCACTGAATAGGCAAGTCAGAGCCCATGTCGGATTCAATAGCAAACGAAGTCAGGGTTTAACACTTTTATATTATCGTACACGCGAGTTCGTCCAATATGTGACAAATAATGAATGTAAGCTTTTGAAGGTGCAAGAAAGAGAACGTGAAAGCAAATATGATAAGCTCAAATAAAACAAGAAACTATTAACACGCATACGAGCAACGATGTCCGATGCTCGAGACATATTTTTTGGTACTGACTCAAGGTCCATGAACTGAGAGCGAGAACAAGAAGCGGATACGAAAGACACCGAATGAGAGCGGCCGAATAACATCAAAGGGACTGCTGCGAAATATTTCGAGACGATGGTGGACAATTGTTTTAGACGGCGGCGGCTGGATAAAGACTTTCGACTCAACCAAACGGTGACGGAGTGCGCTATAACGGTCTTCAGTTCAATAGGTACCTTCAGTTTGTTTGTCTTTCGCGATCTCATAAGTTTGATAAAATGGCTGCCATACTGTGATACCACCTAGCAAAGACACGAAAGCTGATATGAGCCACGAAGCATTAAGAAGAGGACGAAGCGTACCTTTCGTCGTCGCATGGAATGGTCGGGGTTTGTGTACGAACGATCAGATCGGGGAGTAATCACTGACGCGAGGACGATCGCGATTCCAGCGGGGAAGCGAAAATTGGAAGCACCCCCAACCTCCTCCTGCTTCGTCGTTCGCGTCCCCTCCCCCTCGAAAAAAGGTAAGAACTTGTCGGCGAGTTCTTCGTATTATCTCTGTCAGATGCCTCCATATCCGATGACATTTAATGATCGGATTCGGAGCTTTTTTGAGGAGAACGAGGATGGAATAAATGAGAGTGATGAGAGCGCCGGAGAGAACGAGTGAGACGCATTCGACGATGGTGGCGGATGAGGCGAACGCGGATGTGACGATTCGGATTCCGAGGCAGACGAGAGACCATATAAGGAGAGACCAGGGGAGGGAGAAGAGGATCGCTAGAGGTTGGAGGCCGAATTCTTCGTGCCATGCTCGTTCGAGATATTCGACCGTCTCGGATGCGGCGGGGACTTCGGTGTGGGAACGATGGATGTGGGCGAGGATGACGCCGCAGACGAGAGAGGAGATACCGAAGAGGATTGCCGCGGAATTACAGATGCTGATGATCCAGATTATGATAGTGGAGGCGTCGTTGGACGATGGGCTGAGTTGTTGTAAAAGTATCGCGCATCTTCGGAATTATAAACACGTCAAAACAAAGCAGGTTGGCGCAACTCGAAACTCACAATGTCACGACCGCAGACCAGCTTGCGGAATATTTCCATTCGTACGCCAGATGTTTCATATAGTGGTCCCAATGGTGGGAATAGGAGACTTTGTCAACCCATAGCTCTCGAAGTGTTTGATGATGCTTTGCTGGGGACTTCCACATGCTATAATTAACGAATTCGATCCATCTGGGAGTCTTAATCTCAGGATCTGGCAACAATCGTTGCGTTCGAGATAAACGCGCGTTCGGCTCGCCTCGGAGGTTCACAAAGTAGTTAGCATAGATTTCCGAATAGAGGCGTCCGATGACGCAGTTTCGATACCCTTCTACGCTGTCTGACTCTATTTCGAATAAATTGAGCGATTGGAAACGCAACGAAATGGAGGTGAACTTACCTGGAATCCCATTCAATAGCTTCAAGAACTGCCGACACTGCGCTGGAGAGTAGGGGACTGTCGAGAGATCTGAAGTCATGGCGTCTAAATTCGAACATCAGCAAAATCACGTGACAGATTTAAGGGGTATTCTCACCGACGCAAGCATGAGTAAGGATCGCAACAAGTTCGTCTTGAACACTTGCGGGAAGCGTTATATGCATACTAAAATACTCAAGATGCGTATAGTAATGTTGCCGCAAGAGGAGTTCTTCGTGATGTGATTGAGATCGATTTCGTGACGCGCGTAACGGAAAACTCACTGAGATGGGTTATCGAAGTGACTGGGGGAAGATCTTGAGCGATAGTAGTGGTTGATTCAATCCAGAAAATGGTAGCACGAGCGTGATCGACGAGATAATAGCCGCAGGTTTCGTTATCTTCATCCGGTTGAAGCATCAGTTCAGTCGAGGGCTGAAGAATGATGCCATTGATATTGAGAAGGGAGCGAATTTGGTTCATCCATCCTATGATCATTCTGCATATCATCGGAATGCGCATGTTGGCCTCAGTAACCACACGACCCTCCGGATGATGCCAGTAAGATTGCCCTGAGAGAACACGTGTCAGAGTCGATTCTGAGGGTAGGGGGGAGAGGAACGACGAATCACAGATGCGGGGGGTAGGGTAGTCGTAAGAAATGTTTCTGACCTTCGGGATGATGCAACTCTAACCATCCTTCAGGCGCAGGCGGGAGACTTGTTGAGAAATTAGCGCAAATATTGTATAAAATCACCAGTCACTTACCCTGGGTCCTTATACGCGTGCAAACCGTCCGGGATCTCATGATGGCGTGGTAAATGTCTAAAAAAATGCCTTAAAATCCGGTTTGGAGTCGGTGGTTGCTCACGTACTCCCAAGGCAGAGCTTTTTTGTCGTAACGAGTGGTGGCAGCAGGCGTGATGCAGCGGAGGTTTGAAGGAGCGTAAGGGGGTGGATTCTGCGCCTGCTGCTCGTCGTTTGAAGCCTCTGTCTCGAACAAGTTCTCCGTTGTTGTTGGGGAAGCAGCCAACGACGATGGCGTGGCCGGCGCTTCGGGATAAGGCGCGGGAGGAAGACCCTGAGTGTCGACGTCGACGGCTCTTTGCATGACGAGTAGTGCGAAAAACGGATTTCGAGCAGGACAGGAAAGGCCTCTGGGTTATTATACACGAGAGCCTTGCTTCAGCGAGAATGTTGCGACTGCTTGGAGACGGCTGTGCAGTGCAGCAACTGGTGGGCCAACCGGTGCTTCAAATAGCCCTATATGAGGGTGGGCCTTGCTTAGTCATCGTTCAGTGTCTCCAGCTCATCCGATCGACCCCTCTTCGGTTCCAATTCCCCTTCCGCCTCTGCTTGTGGCTCTGGTTCGTCTGGTTCGTTGCTCTCCGCATCACCCGGTATACAATACCACAATTCTCTCTCTCGCGTTGCCCATTGTTCACTGCGATGACTCATCCTGGACGTGGCACCGTTGCCGTTTCATCACAATTGCCTCTGGATATTCCACGGTTGCGGAATATGTCTCCAAGCCACTGGTTGCTCAGAAGGTCCTCTCTGACGACTTATGGCCACAGCCTGTTACCCCTATTGAATCTGAACATGACAATCTGGAGGAGTTGAAATCATGCTCTTATCGCATAAAGACATCCGTGGGACTGCTGCGTCCGCGCGCGCGCCGATGATATATCTCCTCAGTTGCGTATCTCTCTTCCCTTGTGGCTTGATGCGACACACTGGAAAGTGCAGAGCATAATATTGAATCTGTATTCATGATCATTGCCTTCATCGCTATCGTCAGCCTTCTTGGCGGTTTTGATCCGTAGAGTAAAATTATGATCCCTGGAACACCCGTACTATTTGATAATGTTCCGTAAAACATTGGATGGTTCCGACCTGGTCGTGTGTCTTATATCGTCACTGGATGAAGTGCCGATCTTGCAAATGGTGCATGAACCGCGGCGTCAGTGCATGATCAATTCAGTGGGCCCGTCAGAAGATCATCATGCGTGCCTCTGAGGCTACTTCCAGGCCATGGACCCCATTGGGGGCATGTCTTCTTTCCCATACGCGGAAGTTTCTGGTGCTGCAACGAAAAAAATGAACCTGATACCTAGATTTCGGATCGGTGGGCGCGTCACAGTGGGTCATTAGACAGTAGGCGCGCGCTAACCGAGTACATCGACTGATTGCTTGCTGTGCGTGTACGTTTAAGTATTTGACAGTAACTGACGTTGACACATCGTCCGATTGCTCCAGATGTTCTCAAGGAATGCTCAACACCGTCAACGCGCCAAGGGCAAAGAACTCCTTCCGTCTCCGGCGTTTAGACTTTATGAATGACATCGTTGGCATTGGACGTCGGTCTCAACTCTGCTATGAGACCGGCGATTCATATTGAGGGCGGAATAATCAAGTGCCCGACCGGCGACATGGGTTTTTGCCAGTTACGGCCCTTTCGGGATCGATTCGTGAAAATTGTCACTTCCGGGATCATCGGCTCGGAGGCGCCGGCTACATTGTTCCTTGATGGATTTATGTGCCCACTATCCCCGAATTTGAGATCTAGAGGCACGGCAAAGTCGTATTATTAAAGAAAAGTGAGACCTTCCGATATGAATGGTAGGACTACAATACATAAATTTGTGAAGAGGAAGACGTCGTACACGCAGTTAGCAAGGCCAGACACATAATGCGATGCACAACACAAAATGCACAATTAAAGACAAGACGCAGTCCACAAAAAGAAGAAAGAGCATATCATTTCAAACCTCTTCTGTCATTTGACTTGGCCTTTGTTGAACATTCCTCCCTCGATACCGTAATCGTCTCAAAAAACCCACAGATCGTGCCACAACTCTCTTCACGATGGTCGATTGACCCACTCGGTTGACAGCATTCCATACACGTGCAATACCTCCAAATCTCATTTCCGCGCTTCTGACTCCGCCGATATGGAAGAATGTGACGATGGAATAGACGGCGAAGACGCCGAGGGAGGCGAGAAGCCACAGAAGGAGTATTTCTAGAATTGAGATCGAACATGCAGTTGCCGCGGAAACGATGGTTATCCCCGTCGTGATGAGGGACCATATAAACGTCCCCCAAGGTATTGAGAAGAGGATTGATAGTGGCTTGTGGCCGAATCTTGCGTGAAAGGCAAATTCCAGATAGTCGACCTGGTGCGATGTCATTAAGGTTCACAATTGTGAGTCAGATTGAAAGTGATCGACGTACCACTGCCGATGCACTATTTTCCACTTGCCCTTTGTGGTAATATATTAGAAGAATCGAAGACGTGAAACTGGTTAGCGAGAATAGAAGCGAAACAAAACATGACATTTGTGCCACGTATAAACTTGCCGAGCGGATGACTTCTCCATATTGGAAGAGGATGACAAGAATCGCCGCCGAGAATCTGAGTGGCAAATTGAGATCGAACAATAAGCTTGATAGTCAGTAAACAAGGCTTACACGAGTAACATCAACGACTGAAGGAAACGAGTCAACCCGAGCCACTTTTCAATAGGGGACGATCGGAACGTACGTATATTGCGGTTGACTTCCAACCCTCGATCAGGGACAACATGAGTTTCCGCCAATGCGCGGAGTAACAAACTTTATCGACCCAGTGCTCCGATATCGAAGCTTCATAGAATTCGGGAGATCCGAAAAATAGCTTATCGGTTGCCTTTAGATACCAAGTTGACTCGATTACCGGAGCCGGAAGAAGTCTTTGGTTCCTGCTGAGTCTGGCATTCGGTTCTCCGCGGAGATTTACAAAGTGGTTGGCGCCTGGTTTGTGAGATTTAGTGGGTCGCATGATCGGGGGTAGATTTACGAACAGATCTCGGACCAGATGCGTCCTGATGACTCGGTGGTGAGATTGAAGGAAGGATACGGAATACTCAGATGGTGTCCTCACCGATCACACAATTACGGAATCCCATCGCGCGTTGAGAATCTGCGTCGTGTTATTCTAAATCATAAGATAATATCACAGGAGACGTACCTGGCATTTCCCGAATCAACTTCAAGAAGGTGTTGCACTGTTCGGCATCGTAAGGAACCGTCGACAAGTCAGATGTTGAGGCATCTGAGACCGAAGAAGAATCAGATGAGGAAGTGATCCCGATAGCGTGATTAAGGCACCAATGGAAGCATGTGTCAGTATCGCGATTAACTCTTCTTCCATAACTTGGGGGATTGATATATGGATTGGGAAGAATTCCACGTGTGTCCAATAGTGTTGTTGGAGGAGAAGCTCTGAGAGATCGAGATTTGGGACCTGTCATCTCAGGGAAGAATCTGGTGATCGACTCACTTAAATGTGACACCGAGCTGACCGGCGGAAGGTCAAGTTTGATGGTATCAGTCTGATCAATCCAGAATACAGCTCGGTGCGCATGATCAACAAAGTAGTAACGACACTTTTGAAATCCCGCGTTCTTGTCGAGCTCTAACATCAACTCCGTACTCGGCGGCAGCACTAGCTCTTGCGAGCTAAGCTTCAGCTCGAGTTGATCGGCGAAGGCCAGGACACGCCGATAGATGCTATCGATTTTGATGTCGGCCTCAGTCACGATTCTTTTCGTGGGATGGAAAAAATATGTTTGTCCTGGAGTCAATTCGAGAAGCAACTTATATAAGTGAAGCGCCGTATGAGTGTGGGAAAGGCAGACCCTCCGGGTGCGTGCACTCAGTCCAGTCGGGTGGGGGTCTAGGGGCCCTGATGACCCACTCTGATCAGATGATTGATATAATTCCGGTACAGCGAGCACGTACCCCGAGTCAGCGACAGCGAAGAGCCCTACAGGTATCACTAGGTGGTGCGGAAGAAGACTAGACAATTTAAATCGATTTGATTACGCCCTCTTCGTGGTTTCGTATCGCTTTCACTTACTTGATGGGGAGAGGACTTTTCTCGTATCGTTGTGATTGCACAGATGTCATAGGCGTGAGCGTTGGCTCTCCATCGTACGGTGGGGGTTGGGCTTCACCAATGCTATCGAGAGCGCCATCCGCTGGCTCATTTCCCACGCTTTGACCAGGTTGGGGAGGTTCGGCAGTTCCGTTGCTTTCGTCGGGATCGTCATCCGATCTGCCCAGCAGAGGGACGCTTTCTTCAGTCTGAGAGCTCATGAGACGATGGGGTTGATAGTAGTCGTCACAATGCAACGAGATTAGGAGAAGTGCCGTTACCGTGAGGCGTAGATTGCTCTCTCAAAGGGAGCGCTATGACTTGGCCGCTCCGCTCCGAACTCCGATCAGACGTTTCTCTCTATAAATCTGTCCTCGGTCAGCCTTGCAATGTGCTGGCTCAATGACTCAATGGCTCTATCTGTCAACTCTTCTGAAGAGGTCGATTCTGTCGCACGGGAGATCCTATGATGGAACCCATCGGCTCATCCACCCTTGCCAAAGCCTGTCTGGCTTGCCGATCATGGAAATTCGAGTCATCCAACCCACAAGTAAACGCAGTAGAGAACCTGACGCCAGCTTCCTCATGTTAAGTCAGTGTTACCACCACTGATTGTGCTTGATCGATCATAGCGAGTGACTGCTGGTCTTTTGCCCCTTTCTACCCCTTTGTGCCGATCGGCTGTCGACTCAGAGGGTCCGTGAATCGCAAGACCGTACTACGTCAGTTCACCGATTTTCTACTCAATGCGGAATCGATGCGATTTTCTACTCGTTTTCACTGCTGAGAATATTGTCCACGGATCTGAATCAGCTACGACGCTGAATTTTCTTCACGGATATAGAGCCCCTGATCTACCGGCAACGACCGGGGTGCATCCACCATTGGATCATTGGCCCTCGAGGACGAACACGGGGTCTTCACCTGACCTCCTCTGGTTCGGGTTGCTTTGTATGAATGCGAGAGCGTAGGCATCTTCCCGTGAAGACGTGTTGTAAATCTGTAAATCTGTAAATGTAAGGGATCAAATGCATATCTTCATTCTTATGCCATGACCGCTGATATTTATCACTCGAAGCTGCCTATGCATACCAAGACTGAACCTGCTCACATAGTCTCATTATATGGCATCAATCATGGTCTGTTGCGGTTCGCGGGGCTGCTGGGTTTCATTAAGCAGAAGGACGACCTTCATAGCATGAGATTGTTTTCACTATGCTCGTTCAATTCGAGTATATTGAAGTGTATGGAAAGGCACTTCTTACCCATAAATTGCGACAAGCTTCCGTAAAGATTTCTTGCTCATCGGAATTGATCTCTGGACTTTTCACATCGACATGATAGCTGCTCTGGTATATTGATAGAGCCGGAATTCATTTAGCTATCCTTAGGTGCTGATCAGTCGTTTCATCTCTCAGATGTGGTGCCGATAGCTTTCGAGATCGTCTTCTTGACTTTCAGTTTTCGCCACAATATTTCTTTCCTCTTCGAACTCCGCCTGCGGAATTAAATCAATATAGCTCAAAACATAAAGGAACCAGTGAGAATACCAATATGACTGTGTTTTCAGTTTGTCCGACATATCCCACCTGGCCGTTTTCTAATGCCGCAAAATCCAAGAACACACTCGCTCACAGAACAAATCTCTTTACATTTTTATTGACCGTCAGGCCAGGGAGGGTACTAGGTCGGAGATAGAATGAAATAGAATGAAAGCTCATCAATCCTGACGCATCTTAGAATCTAGAAAGTCCCAGGGGAATTCTAATATCTAGTCTCCGAGAAATCCTATCTACTCAACCTTCTTTTCTTGAAGCGGGTTCCTTATCGAGGCCCGATGAACTGTGTGCGGTTTCATCCTTTCGATATTCGTTAAATTAAGCTGTTCATCAGACGGTGTCCAGTTTTTTGGCCAGATGCTGCTTTGCCAAGGCGATAGGCTCGGAAAGAAATGAAAGGATGCGCTTGATCAGTGAGATCTCGAGGAATTGATGTTCCGATTTTCGGGGCCTAGTTAACCATCAGTGGTTTGCGAAAATTATAGGGAATTCCAAGGCGATGGGAATCAGTACTCAGTCGGGGACCGTCGGGTTCATAATCGGAGGGTTCATACGTATTATGGGTTCGAGTTCCAGCCGATGCGATTTTCGTCGGATACTTTCCCTCGCCTCCCGAAGTGTCGCGGCATGAAAATTTCTCGAATATGTCGCCTAAACGTGAAAGCCGAGGGCTTGTGACACGGCTATCGAGGCGATGAGAAAAAACACGAGACATTCGGGATGTGTGTGCCGTCATACAGAAGTCTCGACGGAACTAAGGAAGCATTGAAACCGTCCCGCATTAATGTGTTCAATATGTTACCATTGCCCTGAAGATTGTCTCGACGTGTGTAGGCACACATGTTCATGTCATCACCTACGGAATGGCTTATTACGAGACGTTTGCTGCCCCATAACACCGAAGCCAATAGTTCGAACCCGATGGAAACTAAGTGATCAAGAGAGCACATCGCGTCAAGGTCTCGAATCCCTCGATTGCCCTAAATGCTCTCGGCTTGTGGTGAAAGTTGACCAACTACGAACTTGATTAAAGGTCTCGAAGGAGAACGATCGGTAATCAAACGCAAGATTATTGTGGAGCGTGCTATAGGAGCGTATGTGTACCCGGCTTGTGGCTCCGCCGAGAGAAGAGGGGTTGGTCCTTGCCAGTCCAAACTCGAATCGAAAGCCATAGCGATTCCACTCGGATTCAAAGTATGCAAGACCTGCCCTCACAATAATGTATCTGGTAAGTGGCATCATCGTTCGTCAACTGCAGAGATTAAGATATCGAACAATCATACCGTTCATTCGAAGTCCATTCCGCAGTGCTCTTCGCATTTGAGGCGAACTAGGAAACGTATGACCACCCGATAGAAGATTGGTGCAACTATGCCGTCGCAAGGAAGCAAAGACTTGGGTGGGTGAGCGTTTGGCACTTATTGGCGCCTCTCGTAACGCACGGTTCTGGATCCGAAGATCGTTTGTTGTCGAAGGCAAAAAATGTTTTGGCGTTCAGAAAGTAAGGCCCAATTCAGTAGCGCAGTGTGAAGTGAGACTTCAGGATAGAATGCAAGCTCGTAAGCCTGAGATAGAAATCTGAGTTCGAGATGAGTTCTGTAGCCAGCAGGTCCCAGAGCAGAGCAGGTTATGACGCGTATCTCAGTACTGGAAGGCTAAGAGTTACCGCCTGAAGGATCCAACAGCTACTTCTCTCGTGAAATCTTGATGTCAGAGGATGGATCCTCAAGGGGTATCGATCGTCTTATGCTTCAATTCGATCGCTCACAGGTGCATCCGCGAGCTATCTCGTTCGAGAAAATAGTTTTCTGTCATTTTACTATCATCGGGGCCGCAAAAGTAGACTTATAACCTATCGACGCAGCTGGGTCATTAAGGTGTGGAAGTCCAACTAAGTCCCTAAGCTCGCCGAGCTCCACAGTACGGCACGGTGACGGTGTAGCTTGCGGGGTCGCCAGTTTGTTTTGCCGTCAAGGTAAGATCGATCCTTGGGAAGGGGCAGATATTTGAGCCATCTCCTATGACCGTAATTTTCGCTCAGTGTCATTGCAGACGGCCTGCGGAAATTGAATCGAAGTTTGGAGGAGCGGGTGAGAGGTCGGAGTTTGAAAACGTGCCCGATCCGCGTCGTACCCCTCATCTTGGACGCCCCTTTTCAAGCTACTCAACACTCTGAGCAATGGAGTCCTCTCCTTTATCTAAAGTGCTTTCGACGAGGAGATACCATCCACAATTTAGCTCCTGAAAATGTCCAGTACTTTAACAGATTAATTTTCGACGGTGAGCAACCAGCGACATCGCACGCTAGCCCGCCTCTCAGACAGATGTATTCCTTCAGTATCATCCTCGTCCTAGCTTCGCTATTCGTCAGCGAAACTCATGCGCGATCCTATCCGCATAGGCTGGTATCCCGACAGCGAGTCGTGGAGTTGTCAGATGGTTCAACGATGGAATACGGCCACGCAAATCTCGCTTCGGGCTTGAAGGAATGGCAGTCCAGTGGTACGTTTGCTTTTCCACGTCGCGCAATCATTATCTTACCTGAACATCTCAGGAATTCTTCGCCAAGGATGCTCTGATCCCCTCGCCAAAATCAAGTCTTGCTACGATTTGTCATTGACCTCCAATCCGTCGCAACAACTCGATCCCGGATTCCCCTCATCTCCTCGTCAACGCATCGAGTTCCGCACCAACTCTCAGAAAGCTGGATCGACTGCCTCGTACACATGGAAGCAAACGCTACAACCCACCTCCACCTCCACCCATTTCTTCCATCTCATGCAGGTCTTCGATGAACCTGACGGAACTCCCGTCATGACACTCGATGCTGTCAATGGCAACGCCCGCATCGTTGACTATTCACCTCAAAGGCAGAACTGCGGTGGTGGATGTCCTACGATACCCATCAGTCAGTATACCGGGATAACGACTTTGCACTCGTTGCGGGTTACCTTCGGAGCGAACGGATCCGCAGTGTACACAGTTTCGAATGCTGTGACCGGGAAGCAATTACTCTCTTACAAGCCCAAAGGATATATGGGAGGCAGCTCATCATAGTAAGATCCCACTTTTTCGACATCCTGCCTTCCGCTCATGGCTTCGATAGTGTCAAATTTGGCGTGTATCGATCAACTTACCCGGGACAGTCGGACGTCAGGTACGTTTCAATTGCGTTTACGGAGCGATGTCTCATCGATTTTACTAGCTCATCGGTCGGGGATTTCGCTTTGCAATGAATATTCAATGATGCGTGATTGACCCTCTACTGCAATATATATGTTCTCTTTGTTGTAAACCCGCTCATTCTTACCGTTTGGTCTCAGAAAAATTATTTTATCTGTACTGTTATCCTTTATTTCATGTTATCGTAATCAGCACAGCGTTGAATGGTCACAAACTATTTGCCTCGTTCCTGTCGATCCGACCCCTGAGCTACACACTATTTCGAGAGTTGCCTCAGTCTGCGTTGCCCCTAACTCATATGGGAAGACTCAATTTTGATACGAAGCTGAGGGGCTCCGCACAGCATCATTCGGCGACCATTCATATATTCGTGGCCAACTCAGTACCACTATGCCCAGCATCCGCCAAGTACGGACGATCTGCACTGTATGCTGACGCTCAGTGGTATCATATAATGTTGTACTACTAGTGGCGTCAACGGTGTCTACACTCAAATTAGGTTCTTTGCTATTCAAGCTCGTGTTCATGGCCTTTTGTTCGGCACAGTCCTAGTAATTTCAGGCTAGTTCAGCTCGTTATGGGAAGTCTATCGTCTTCTTGAATACGCCAAATGTGCTATCAATCTAGGGCGATCAAGAGGACGATCATCAGATCAGTGCTAGCTTCGTCTGCGGGCTTTGACTATCCATTCGTGAATGCCTCGATGAGATGCTGAGCAAGCATGTCCTGAGAGATAAGGTCGAAGACCACACCACTATGCGAGGGGTGGGAGTGATGGGATCGACTGGATGGAATGCATTTGAAGACACAAGACGCCATCCGCCCCATTGAATGGTATGAATGTGGGTGGTTCTCCCCAGGGGACGTCGACCGTCGAGCGCCCGTTGGGGTTTCAATGAAATCTAGAATTCCAACAACCAACCGTTAACCAATTTGATTGCCGGCGTACTGTTGCGAAACAACTTCGGTATATAATATCAGCCCCGTCGCACCGCCTGAGCCACGAAGACTACAGACCACCAAAGACTCATCGCGGGATATGCTTGCAGGGTCCCACAAGTAATCGCCATTCTAGGAAGACCCGCGTGATTAGTAGCTTCTATGATAGCGCTACGCCCCCTGTGAGCTGAGCCACGGTTTCGACCAATCAAATGAATCTTAATTCATACAGAAAGTAAGCTGGCTTACTACTCATGGATTATCAGATAAGGCGTATTCTGCGCCGAAACGTTGAAAGCGGATGATTCGAACCGATCCCTGATCTGACGCAATGCTAGAACTCAGACCTCGGGGAGAAGGACGTTTGATTCTTCGATAACTTGCATTACTAAGCAGGCGCTCGGAAGACTCATAGAGTCAGTCTGAGCCGAGATGCGGGTGATTCGGCCGGGAGCAAATCACGTAAGCAATTCTTGATGACGAACCTGCATTCCGCTCGCGAAGCCATATCCTTGATCCCTCATTGCTGCATGGAGATAGTGCTGTTGACAAAGCATTGCCTTATTCTACGAATCGATGGCCGACATCTTTGTTCTCGTTCTCTAAGACTCGAGCTATAACATCTCGTCAGACAACGCCAGCGCATCAGCCGAATCACCTATAGCCTCACTGTGCATCTTAGTACTATAGCATCGCCGACGCTCAAATCAGGATGGCTGAACTCACGACCGTGGCTGTCGCAGGAGCATCTGGGCAATTGGGGAAACCACTGGTATCTTTGTTCATCAAGAGCGGACATTATTCGATTGTTAGAATACTTGTGCGCCAGGGCACGGTACGTGGCTCGCACACTTTCCTTTCTTGTCGCCGCTTACCGAATCGTGCGCTATATGGCTAGATCGATAAACCTGAATTCCAAGAATATCGGGATCGATCAGGCGTCGAAATCGTCGAGGTGGATTACGAGAACCCTGAGTCGGTGTTGGCGTCTTTAAAAGACATCCAACTTGTCGTGTCATGCGTTGCAAAACCCGGTCAAATAACCAATCAACTGCCGCTCGCGAAAGCCGCCCACACCGCCGGCGTAAAGCTATTCATTCCCTCTGATTTCGGCCAAGTGTGTCATCATAGTTCGCGCTCGAGCTGGATCATTACTTACCGAATCACGGACTCGTAGAACTTCCCTACGTACGGCGATCCTAATGATCGCTATGTCAATACTCCCGTCCTCTATGGGAAATACGCTTTCTTCAAGCTTGCGAATGAGATCAATCTCCCTCAAGCCTCGTTCGCTGTTGGTAACTGGATGGAAAGTCTGATCACTCCGTACGTCCCATCTTCCATCGGTTTCTTCTTCCCGATCTTATACCGACTATAGCCGTGGCGGATTCGATTTCGCCGCCCGTAAAGTGACGATATACGGCACCGGAGAACCGCCAGTCAGTTGGGCTGTCACGAACGACATCGCACGGTACGTACTCACGCTATACCAATCTTGTTTCTTTCTCGTCTGAGTCATATGACAATCAGATACGTTGACCACATTCTGCGCACCGTTCCGCTCAAGGAAGCGCTCGGAAAGAAATTCCGGATGCAAGGCGATCGTCAATCGCCCAATGATATCGTGCGATTGTGGGAGCAGAAATACGGGGTAAGCAACGATCGTAATATTCATTAACTGCGAACGGTGTACTAATTATTTTACTTTTAGGAGAAGCTGGAAGTGACTTACAAGCCAATTTCGGAAATACACAAGTTGCTGGACGAAAGCGAGGGAAATAATTTCTTGGCGTCGCTTTGGAATGAATGGGCAAACGGAAGAGGTGCATTTCCACCAGACGAGGTCGACAATCATTACTTCCCCGACTGGAACCCAAAGAAGGTCGTCGATTACATATAAGGAGATCGAACATAGCAAGCAGAAATGAACTTCCCAATAAAATCTTAGATTTAGAAAGACGTCTATGCTGCTGAAACTGGAATGGATATTGTGGTAATCAGGTGCCGACCGTGCGAGAGAAGAAACATAGTATTGCGTGTTATGTACATCATGAAAGCAATGCTTGAGTACAGTCCTCGACGAATAAACAACATCTGAAAAGTGACGACAAAGACAACGGAGCATGCGAAATGGTGACAAGACATATAAAGGGCGCAAATATCTGCGAACGAAACTCATAAGACAAAAATCTAGAAGACGAAGAGATAGACATATTTTGCTTTGTACACCTATGAGACAATAGCAAACAGTTGGTACGGACCAGGGCGGTATTACAAGATTACAATTAAAGGAATGAACGAATGAACTCGAAGGGAAGGTGAGGCATGCAAAGACTAGATGATGGGAGGTATGTACGTTGAGTCCTAGACGTATATCAAGGAAGGTATGGATATGCAATGCAGTGCGACGTGAGAACATGATGAGCAACGACAACAGTGACAACAATAGCGACAAGCAGAGAGGGACATGGGACGACACCGAGGAAATGATCGCGGTTATACAGTTCCGACGTAGCGGATATTCGATTTTGGTTGAGACGGAAGCGCATACGTTCCTAAGTAGATTTGGCAAGCTTTTGGAGCTCGGCGATGAGTTTCTGGGACCAAAGTATATTAGCTATCAAGCCGATACGGCGAGTACGAAAGTGTTACTTACGGGACCTTGGTCTTGAATCCACTGCGGATCGTTCTTGCCGTGTTGGATAGCGTACTGCAATGCTTGGCTCATCAAGTGAGCATCAATTGGCGCTTGATGCAGCTTCAAGAGTGTCCACGATGGGTGTGAGCACTCCGCAGCATTGAGCGCCACAGGAGGTGGCGGCGGAGGCGGAGGCGGGGATGGAGCGACTCCTACGGATAGCCAAGATGCAGCTAGTAGCTCGGGGATCTCGGCACGTTCTTTAGGGTTTCTCTTGAGACAAGCTTTCATCGTTTCGATGACCGCAGGAGGTACGAAACTCTTCTTTTCGTCGGAAGTATCTCGTTCCGTCGGTCGACATTGCTGAGAGGGCGATGATGATGACGAACTTGAGGGAGGACGAAAGGGGGAAGATTCCGATGGGAAGTCAATAGCGTGTTCGGCATCGGGGATGGCTTTCATTTTCCCAAGTGTTGATAGTGCAGCGAATGGAGGCTGGCCGTATATCATTTGATAGAGGATGCAACCTAGTGACCAGACGTCACTTGAGCGACCGACCTATTGCATCACATGAGTTGGTATGAAGTAAGAGGTACGATGTATAGCTTACTTTTAATCGTCGCATCCCCTCCGGCAACTCGATAGCTTCAGGACTCATATAGTTGACGGTTCCGATCTAGATAGATATAAGCTCCTAGACAAATGAAACGGTGGCTGTGTTGCGAACCTGATGATCCCGCTGGATATTCGTCGTGTCGTTCGCAATAGCATTCGCGATACCGAAGTCAATAAGCTTCAGCTTGCCTTTCACCAAGACGAAGTTCGCCGGTTTCAGGTCCGAATGTACAATCTTCTCCTCATGAATTACATGCACGGCTTGAAGCATCTTTCGTAGTCAAGATTAGCGAAACCTCGATACGTTTAACGAAGTCACGTACCTGCTTCCACCATCCCATAATCGAGATCCAGTCCAACTTCTCCGTCTGCGTACTCTGCAATAGATGTGCCAGATCGATCTCTCCGCATTCCATGACCAACATCAACGAGCCTTTCGACCCTCCACCGCCAACTTTCAACTCGGCATCGACCAGTCGGATAATCCTCTCGTTCCCACTTAGTCGTCGAAGGAGATTGATCTCATTCCGATATCCAGCCATTTCTTCGTCGGAGACTTTGTCTAATGAAACTCGCTTGAGGGCGTAGAACTCATAGTTTTGAGGAGTCATCACGCGATACACTCGTGATGAACCGCCCTTTCCGAGAAGGTCAAGACGTATATACGTCTTGCGGTTGACCTATATAGGAGGACTGCATTAGTTCCTGCGAAGATGATACTGAAGGTTAAACGTACCACGAAATGTCGTTGTGACGTGCCGATCCCCGAAGCTGCGACATTGGCTGCTGCAGCTCGCTCCCTGTCGTTTCTGTCTCTGTCTCTCATATCTCGATCACGCTCCCTCTCCTCTCCATCTTCTTCGACGAGTGTAGATCCTCCCCAGGTCTTTCCGACTCGCTCTCCTGATCCCCCGAGCGCTGTACTTGACGTAGGCGGGTCGGGTGCTGTCGGACTCCGTCGATGCTTTGACATAGCTTGGGCGGAAGGAGATAGTCTCGACGATGTAGGAATCGGAGCAGCGATAGCAGAGGCTGATTCGGAGGTCAACAATGTGACGGTCGACGTATTTGGTTGATTGGATGGATGGGATGGTGGGAGTACGGTTTGGCTTTCCGTTCGTTGATGGCTAATGTAATGTTGGGGTTGTCCTGTAGGAGATCCTTCGGGAGAAGGAGTTTGATACTCGGGGATTGGAACGGTTTCTGGGTCGATAGGGTCATCGTCCTTCGGCTTCTCCATACGTTTCTTCTCTTCGAGAGTGATCCGACGTGCACCACCCGCTCGCGTCGAGAGTGGCATGACGGTTGCTGTAGGTGTAGGAAGTCCAGTCGTCAAATGGACTGATCGAGAACGAGCTTGGGCTCGTGGTGGAATTGGAGGAACTGGAGGTGGAGGAGAGGGTGATGGATCAGTCGAGTCGAGGGAAGACCCCCGGCTGTAAACAGCAGGAGTAGAGTCTTCCAGTGCCACTAGGTTGACATTAGAAGAGGATTCTTGAAGGAGGAAGGAATCACCTACTCGGGGTATCGCTGAGACGACTTTCGTTGGTGTATCGTCTGGGTCGCGTATCACGCATCAACGGCGTGGCACTTCCGACGACACTATCTCCTCGCGCCCTGGCGTGACCGTATGTCGGATTTCTCGTCACTATAGGAGGCGACGAGGGACCGGCATCCGCGTTTGCAGGTTCGTCTTCAGGTTCGGTCTCAATCTCTACAGCCACATCACTCTCGCCTCCGCTTTCAATTACAAGACTAAGCTCAGCGGGTGGCGGAGCACGTCGAGATAAAGACGATACTGGAGTAGTCGTGGTCGATCGGAAAGACTTTGAACGGAGGGGAGCTGTTGGGCCAGGCGTAACGGTTTGGGTGGTAACACCGCGTGCGGCACGAACAGGGAGTGGTGCTTGAGGTCTTGTAAGACTCGATGAATGATAAGGAGTAGTCTTTGAGGCTATGCGGTGCTCAATCAACATGATGGCTCAGAGTAGAGAAATGAAGCTTACGGATAATACCGATCTCTTCGTTCTCCTTGTCTTCCGTCGTCGCCTGATGAGTTCCGATACTGTTGGTACTATGCGAACGAATCTTCAGAGCTGCCATTAACCCGACAGGTGTTGATACGGTCCGTTTCCACTCTCGTGCACTGGCCTCGGGATTTGGTGCGCTCTCACTACGCGACAGGCTTGAGCGACGGGGTACTGGGAGCAGCTCCTTCATGGTATCTTGATCATCCGTGAATGATGTGTTCGTTGGGACGGTCGACAAAGGGGTCGGGGGCGTGATTTTGTCGACGTCGCCGCGGGTGCTGACTCTGATGGGTTGACCGTGCTCATCGACCTGATACTCGAAGGAGAGTTCGAATGAAGAGTCCTCTGATATGGATTGACGTCTGGAGGGGTTGAGGACGACGGCTGCTGAGGCCATTGAGCTTGCACGTCTTGAGGACGGCGCGAGTTGTAGCGCGATGTTGGAGGGATGCGATCACGTGATGAGAGTTGCTTTCGGGGAAGAGTCACTCGTCACATTTGTGACTGGCCACGTTTTCGAGATCATGACGTACGCGGAGTATCATTTCGGGTTGTTCGGGCGACACTTGCAAGGCCTTCTTGTGCACGGCTCTTGGCACGACTCCTTGCATCCTCCTGGGCTATCACTTGTGGTATTAGATTTCCATCTATCGAGCTATCTGAAAATCTTTTCATTCCATCTACATCCGCAATTGTGACTTATTGCTCTGCGCTTTTGGTACTTGGTCCTCTGCAATTGGCGACGAAGTCGATGCACGACGGCTCTACCCAGTGCGCAACTAGCGTAGATGCTCGTCTACAGTCAAGCACATCCTCCCTCTACCTCAGCTCTTCCCTCTTCTGCTACTCTGGTTCTCCGGTTCCTCGTTGTCTTTACGTCGCCAATCGAATCTGACTCAAAATTTACGTGGGGAGAATTTATTGTGGGAGGGCTGCTTCCTCGACTCGGAGGAGAGAGGTTTCAACGTTAAAGTTGATCTCATCCGATCATATTGTGACCCGACGACGTGTATTCTGAGCGAAAAGCGGCCTCAGCATCTGCACGATTCGTCGTAAAAGACTTCGGAATGATCGCTCTAGCAGCAGCGCCCTCAGTCTCGCTTTCTTTACTTTCCGTATCTCACCCTCTACTTTCCTTCGATTTCCTGGTGCTCGTAAACTCCTACGTTCGTCAACCATCATCCCATATTTTGTCGAAATTTTAGGAGTATCAATGACGGATCCACGGGGATGCAATATCATCTCGGCATTCTCGGCATTCGCGGTGTATTCGGACCCCCCCTGCATTCTGCCTTTTGCATTACGCCTCTTCAAATGGATGGATCTGTCTGATGAAGAACTGCTTCTCAGGACTGGACCTCGTTGTCAAAGAGATCTATCGCCTATCTCATCTTCGTCGCCTCCTACAAGCCACGGATCCAACATCGAGATTCAGCCTTCGTTCATCTCGTCGCTGAGGATCCGCGATGTATATACGGTACCATCGTCACGATACACACCGTCCGATATTCTCTAGCTCTTGCCGAATACTTGCGACCGAATGAGACTTGGCTCGAACTACCTGTTCGCTCTGACTGTGTCCTCTTATTCGCAAATCTTTTGATTCAGGCCCCCTCTGTTCTCATGAATGTTACGGACGGAACTCGCTGCCTTCTCTATCGGTTCGAAGGCGAAATCGGTGGGAGACTGTGAAACCGAAATGCCCGGTTTCGTCTTCCG
The DNA here is from genome assembly GCA_001632355.1 of Sistotremastrum suecicum HHB10207 ss-3. NCBI lineage: Eukaryota > Fungi > Basidiomycota > Agaricomycetes > Sistotremastrales > Sistotremastraceae > Sistotremastrum > Sistotremastrum suecicum. Next base: position 48,965 of record KV428191.1, read on the forward strand.
TTTCGCGGCCTCTGGCTACGACGATCATGTGTACGGATCTCTGATCTACGACGACTACGGACCAATAACAAGATCATAGTCAAGGACTATATATTTTGGTTCTTATTGCATTTTGCATCATGTTATTAGGCCGCCGTCGTACCGTCGAGGTCAGTCAGCTCGAGTTCGAGTTTGGATGTGAGTTCATGTAACAGATGAGATGATCGCATCAGCCCCGCACATGGCTCATGAATTACAACAAGCTCATGGTAAACATATGGATATCTACAAAAGATGAAATTCACCTGAAAGCGATTGAAAGTGAAACGGAATGCCATGAATGCAGTCGACGCAGAAGCGGTTTGACGGTCGGAAAGCTCCGGGATCCGATTCCGAAACTTGTCCACGCATCCACGATGCTTTTGGTCTCTGGCTACGACGATGTCCAGCATGGGTCATTAATCTACGACGATGGTGTACGTCTTGGAAGATACAGCTCTTGCACAACATACTTTACTCTTCAGTGAATTTTTGAAAAAGATCTGAGCTCGTCGTCGTACGATTTATGTCAGCTACATCCAACCTCCTCGACCTCGCTGTCACATTGGATCCCGAGATTTTGTCTCTGTTGTTGCTGCTACATCTTCTCGGACCTCCATTATGACTCAGAAGACACTGTGTATCGATTAGGGGGACCGATACCAACCGATGTGTAGTCAGGGGTCAGACATTGAGCGATGTGCGGTCGTAGCATACGGTACGTTCAAGATATCATTGCGGTCTGATATGGGAGCTCATGGCTACTTTAGGTTTCGGTGATCATCTATATTGCGCCGCTGAGAACGGTGGCATTTGCTCAGTCCTCCTTGAGGATCAAGGGATCTCGGAGTGCTTGGAATGATTAATATATGGCCCTTTTGCCAATCCGGAGCGTATCAACGGGTAGTGGTAGCTCATCGAACCCTCCAAATTCCGGGGCATGCTTTGTGGATCCGGTCAGTCATACCACCTTCTTCACTATCTCTATCCAGTCTCATTCATAACCTAGTCTGTTGTCTTCTCATTCATCGACCCGAACATATTTTCTTCTGCATCGGTCCCTCTCCAGAAAATTTAATTCTTTCCCTCCACGTGTGGTCAATCTCAATCATACTTTCATTTCCGGTCCATCATCGACGTCTATTCGACCACCTCCGATGCCATGAACACAACTGTCTGACCCGATTGTCAGGAAGACTCCGTTTCGGACGACAGACCCAAGTGGAGGACGAGGCCAATAGATGCGTAAATTCATGTGCTGAGCAGATAAAGAGTGCTTGGCCATGGGCAGGATTTGCCATTTTACCAATGTAAGCGCTCTCATCATCAAACTGTCACCGTATTGACGAAGATCAGCTTTGTCAAGATTTCTCAAAACCCGACGTGAAAGGAACTTCCCAAGACCGGTGGTTCTATGTTTTTCTATATCGACAATGCTTGGAGAAAATTTAGTGTTTCCGGCGTTCGGATGCATTCGAAGGATTGAAGAATGAGTGGTTCTTCGTAGAGCTGTGAAATGAAGGCTGAGAGATGGATGAAGTGGGAGGTTGGAAATCGGTGGACATGGGATTACTCGCCGCGGCGGAGTTGCACTCGTCGGCTCGTCGAGATAACCTAGGGGGTTGTCCCTCAAAACTACAGGGCCACCTTGAAAAAGTAGCCGTTCACAATGACCGACCAGCCGTTCAGGTTGGGGGGGGACTGAAAATGATTGTCTAGACTCCTCCGATCATTTTGAGACCACTTTCAAGGCAAACCGCCATGGTCTGCATTCTCCACAGGGGTTGCAAGGAGGGGGGTAGGGAAGGAGCCATCCTCTCCAACATTTCAACTTTTGGGACAGCTACACTGATAAGTTAGGATGTTCAGGCATGTAGAACTGTGTGAATAACTGCCCTCTATAGTC